>VNJS01003895.1:0-10789 GCA_008042575.1 Drosophila watanabei | reverse complement strand
CGGGTGATGTGCGTGTTGACTGGTTTTCTGACGGGTTTCTGAATGTTTCGGAAAACTGTCTGGACCGGCATGTCCGCACCCAGCCCGATAAGCCCGCGCTGATCTGGCAGGGGCAGGACGAGGACCAGAAGGAGAGCCTGACCTATCAGGAACTTCATGCCCGTGTGTGCCGTCTGGCCAATGTGCTGCGGCGTCTGGGCGTGAAGAAGGGGGATTGCGTCGCGATCCATCTGCCCATGGTGGTGGAAGGGATTATCGGCATGCTGGCCTGCGCCCGCATTGGTGCGGTGCATGTTGTGCTGTTTGGCGGCTTCTCGGCGGAGGGGCTGGCCGAGCGCCTGAGTGACAGCGGTGCCGTGCTGGTGCTGACAGCCGATGTGGCGCGCCGGGGGGACAAGCGCATCCCCAGTAAAACCATCATGGACGAGGCCATTGCGCGCTGCAGTGCGGAAAGCCGGGTGCGGCATGTTCTCGTTGTGTCTGTGACCGGGGCTGATGTGCCGATGCAGCCGGAGCGGGACCTGTTTTATGCGGATGAGGTCGCGCAGGAGCAGCCAGACTGCCCGGCAGAGAGCATGAGCGCGCAGGACCCGCTTTTTCTGCTGTATACGTCCGGCAGTACCGGGCGGCCCAAAGGGCTGGTGCATGGCTCCGGCGGTTATCTGGTGTGGGCCGCGTTTACCCACGCCACCGTGTTTGACCATAAGCCGGACGATATTTTCTGGTGCACGGCGGATACAAGCTGGATTACCGGCCACACCTACGTGGTCTATGGTCCGCTGGCCAATGGCGGCACCATTCTGGTGTATGAAGGTCTGCCCTCATGGCCTGCGCCGGGCCGCTGGTGGGATGTGATCGACCAGTATGGCGTAACCGTTTTCTATTCCTCCCCCACAGTCGTGCGGGGCGTCATGCGGGAAGGGAATGATGTGGTGCGGAGCCGCTCACTGGCCAGCCTGCGCGTGATTGGCACGGTGGGGGAACCGATCAGCCCGGAAGCCTGGCAATGGTTCCATGATGAAGTAGGTAAAGGCCGCTGCCCCGTGGTGGATACCTGGTGGCAGACGGAAACCGGCGGTGTGATGATTACCGCTGCTGCGGGCTGTGTAACGCCGCGCCCCGGTGCGGCCTGCCTGCCGCTGCCCGGTGTGCGGGCCACATTGCTGGACACGCAGGGTCAGGTTGTGGACGGGGCGGGGGAAGGTCTGCTGTGCATGGCGGCGTCATGGCCGGGGCAGGCGCTGTCTATCTGGAAAGACCATGATCGTTTCCGTCAGACTTACTTTACCACCTGTCCGGGTTATTATTTTACGGGTGATGGCGCGCGGCGGGAGGCTGACGGCTATTACTGGATTACTGGCCGCGTTGATGATGTGGTCAATGTTTCCGGCCATCGGATTGGCACGGCGGAAATTGAAGATGCCGTGGCGATGGACCATGAGGTGGTGGAAAGTGCCGCCGTGGGCATTCCGCATGACCTGAAAGGTCAGGGGCTGGTGGTGTTTGTCGTGCCGAAGGAGGAAGGCGTCTTCCATCCATCCGCGGTAAACCGTGCCGTAGCGGAGGGCGTCGGGCGTTACGCTGTGCCTGAGAAAATCTATGTGGTGCGGGATCTGCCCAAAACCCGGTCTGGCAAAATCGTCCGCCGCCTGCTGCGCAAGATCGCAATGCATGATCTGGAAGGGCTGGGGGATCTGTCCACTCTGGCTGACCCTGAAATCGTGCCGGAACTGATTGCTCAGGTGAAAGCGCAGGATGCTTGAGGTTTTTGCCCGGTGAGAGGGGAAGATTTCTTAGGCCGCTCTGCGCTAGCCGTGAGGTCTCTCTGGCTGAGGTTTTTTCACCGTAAACTTTACCCACTCTGAAAAACGGGGGCTGGCGATTCTGCCAGCCCCCGTTTTTTCTGATCACCCGTTTGGAGGGGGGCAGATTATTTTGTGTTTGTGCCTGGAGCCGGAACGAGCTGCGCACGCNGGAACGAGCTGCGCACGCACTTCACCATGCGGGTGGGCGGCGGTGCCCAGACCCACAAACAACTGACCATGACGGTACAGATCAATCTGGTCTGCGCTAAGCGTCAGGGTGCCGGTCAGCGGGGCAACATACGGGCCTTTCAGATCCGCAACTTTTTCCGCTGTTTTGGAAAGATCCTTCGCCGCCATCAGTTCAGCGCCGGTCACCGGGCCAGACAGGTTATTCCACGTAATGGTGTAGCTGAGCTGATTGTTTTCAGTTTCCAGCGTGGCGCGAACACCACCGGTAACGCGGGACGGCGTGGCTTTTGCGCTGGCAAAATGGCCTTCGGTCTGGATGGTTTCCGCGTGGGACAGGGCTGGCGCAAAAGCCAGAGCGCCGGTCAGAAGGGCAGCACTAAGCGTAAAATGTTTTTTTGAAATCATAGTCGTCTCCTGTGAAGTATAATGTGCCTTACAGAAGATCTAAACGCGCCTTATGCGGCCGGGTTCCCTGATGTTTTTTTAAAGGAGTTCTGAGTGCACACATCTCTGTGTTGCTCAGGGTCTCTCTTTTTATTGGGAACCAGGATCTGGATAGTCTGAATGTGCCGGTTATTCGGTTTCAGGCTGCGGGATGGGAGCAAAACGCGGCACGCCGTTTACGGTTTCCTGCCACATGGCCAGAGGCCGCACCCAGTAATCACCTCGGGCTTCACTCCGGTAGGTGACAAGCCATTCCTCGGTCTCGCTGTGGCGCCCGACACAAATCACGGTATAAAGTCCGCCTTTATAATGTCGGTACGGGCCGGGGCGCGGATGGTCGGGTTCGGGTGTATCGAGAATGTTGGGGTCGTGCGTTTTCATGGTAGTCTTCTGTTCCACAGCTTGCGGGGGGATCGCAACCTTGAACCGACATGTTCTTTCAGGCCGGGCGCTGGCTGCTCTCGCCGTACTGGCCCTGAGCACGGCACCCGGTTATGTCGCAGCGCGCGCAAAGACAGGCACACACACCAGCAGCACGCATAAAGGCCATGCCAGCAAGGCCACGGCATCCCAAAGCGGAGACCCGGTTATCATGACGAGCCAGCCCGGCACGGCGCTGGATAAGCAGGCCCGTATTCTGAACGCGGATGATCTGGCCTCCGCCGCCCGGCACCATGAAAAACCGCTGGTGCTGATCGGCTCGGCCCCCCTTTCTGCCAGCGGGAAAAGCATTGGCCTGTTTGTGCAGGTGCAGTCCGCCAGCCTGTGCGGCTCTGCCGGATGCTCAACAGACGTCTATTTGCAGCAGAAGGGCCGGTGGGTGAAAGTTCTGGATTCCGTCAGCGGGCCGATCACCCTCGGGCCGTCTTCTCACGGGATCATGAAAGATATTGTGGTGGACGGGTCTGACCGCTGGGTCTGGAAAAAAGGCGCGTATGCGGACACGCTGGTGGCGACGGACCTGCCGGGCTTTAAAACCTCCATCCGCCGCCATCAGGCGGCTATGAAGAAAAGCGGCCACCCCGTTTCTGAATAACACACAACACGAGTTTGACCGCCTTAAGAGCCAGTCCGACTTTCTTTGTGCGGACTGGCTCTTAAGGCCCAAAAACGGAGAGAGTATGCCGGGAAACAGGCCTCCCCCCACCTCTGCTGGCAGCCTCTGGCGCACAGTGCTGAAAACACTCTGCGCCGTGGGTCTGACGGCTCTGCTGATCAGCCTGCTGCGCGAAGGGCTGAGTTTGCTCCCCTGGGTTGACCGCCAGACAGGCCAGCATGTCGGGGCCTCAGTGCTTCAGGTTCTGGCGGCCGACGGCAACGCAAGCCAGCAGCAGATGGTTGCGGCAGGCCTTATGGTGCTCTGCTTCCTGCTGGCAATTGTGCTGGTGCGCTGGGGCGAGCGGCTTTTAGACCGCAGGCGCTGAGGGCGCTTCCGCCGCCGCCCCGGCCTGAGACCAGAAAAATGTCAGCTCATGTTTATTATGCGCCAGATGGCGCAGGCTGCCGCCGGGAATAGCCTCAAAGGCCGCAACGGTCTCATGGTCTGTGTCGCCCTGAAATTTGACGGTCAGCACCATGTTCCGCGTACGCCCGGACTCAATCCAGCGTCTGGCCAGCGCCAGCAGGCGGGCGGGGTAGGCAATAATATCGGAAAAAACCCAGTCAACTTCCGGGAAGGAGGCGGGCTCCAGCCCGAAGGCGCTGCCTTGTTGAAACTGCACATGCGGCATGGCGGCCACAGCCGGGTCCAGCGGGGCGCGGTCAATAGCCGTCACATCCGCGCCAAGCTGGGCAATGGCCCATGTCCAGCCGCCGGGGGTGGCTCCCAGATCCAGACAGGTCTCGCCCGGTTGTGGCCAGCGGCGCAGCAGCGTGCAGGCCTCCCACAGTTTCAGGTAGGCGCGGGAGGGTGGTCCTGTCCGGTTTTCCACAAATTTCGGAGCCCCGTTGATAAACGGGCTGCTTTTGCGGGCTGAGAACAGCATGGTGTCCGGCGTCAGCAGGGTCCACGCGCCAAGGGGGGCGGTGGGCGCAGCCGTGGGGAAGGTCAGCAACGCGGTTTTGATGGGCGGCAGGTTCTCTTCAATCAGGGCAGCGCGGCGGAAGAAATCAGCCGCATACAGGCCCCAGTTGCGCTGATGCCCCCGCAGGATTTTTGCCGCCCCTTTAATGGACGGGATGGTGACCTGCTCCGGTGCTTCCCATACATCCAGCGCCCATGGGGAAAAAACGGACGGCTGGCGGGAGAGCGCAAGCTGCCCGTGCCAGCGGTCTATGGTCACGCCGCGCCGCAGGAGATCCTGTTCCAGAACGGCTTCCAGCCCTTCCGCGCCAAGCCATGCGCCACGAATCACCTCTGAAGCTCCGCCACTCATCCGCGCAGCCACCCGGCAGCGAGGCAGAGCCATGAGAGGATGAGAATGCTGCCGCCTGTTGGCGCAATATGGGCTGCGTGCTGGCCTGTCAGGGCTGTGTAATACACACCGCCGCAAAACAGCAGCGTGCCCAGCAGCAGACCGCAGCCGCCCAGTGCCAGCGGTTTTGCCGGGCGGTCACGCGTGGTCAGCCCCAGAACCAGCAGGGCCAGCCCGTGCCACATCTGCATTTCCAGCGCGCCATGCGCCATCAGGCGGCCGCCGGGGCCGAAATCTGTATCAGGCAGATGCGCGATCAGCGCGCCAGAAATGGTGCCAAAGCCTGCAAGCAGAGCGCCGCAGACACGCCATGAACGGGGGAGACTGGATAATGAAAGCATGATGCCGCTTTATAGAGGCAGAACCGGGCAGGGCGGAAGCGGAAACCTGCCTGAAACAGACGAACCTGAACGGAAGAGGACACCCTATGAGTATCCGTATTGATCGCGTTGTGACCCGTGGTGGGGATGCCGGGCAGACGTCTCTGGGTGATGGCAGCCGCGTCTGCAAGGACAGTGCGCGGATTGAAGCCATGGGGTGTCTTGATGAACTGAACGCCGTGGTGGGGCTGTTACGTAGCCATGTGGCGGCGGAGAGTGCCGCGGCTGCACAGCTGGAGCAGCTCCAGAACTGGCTTTTTGATATGGGGGCCGATCTGTGCCAGCCCGAAGGGCCGAAAGCACGCACGGCCAGCCGGATGAACGGAGATTTTCTGGCCTGTCTGGAAAACTGGGTTGAGCAGTGGCGGCAGGCACAGGCTCCCCTGACCAGCTTTGTGCTGCCCGGCGGTAACCCTGCGGCGGCATGGGCGCATCTGGCGCGCACGCACGCCCGTACAACAGAGCGGCGCGTGGTGGCGCTGGCGCAGCTTGAGGCGGTTAACCCGGAGTTGCTGAAACTTCTCAACCGGTTGTCTGACTATTTCTTTGTGCTGGCGCGGCATTTTAATCAGGATGGCGCAACAGACCTTGTCTGGACTCCGGCCGCGCAGCGGAAAGGCGTGTAAGAGCGGAATGGTGTTCGGCCTTTTTTAACGTGGTGGGGTGAAAAAGGCCGGGCAGACCAGAAATATCCTGTGACTGAAAACAGGATTGCAGAACTATTTGCAGAACAGACGCTGGAAATATTTTGAAAGCAGAGGTCAAGTGACAAAAAAACTTTGCGTGTTCTTGCTGTCTGCCTCTTCTGAAAATCACGCGGCACAGTCCGCTGCACACTCTGTTGAAGATGTGGGAAGGCAAAAAAAGACGCCGGACCCCCGGAAACCCTTTGAAAACCGGGAAATGCGTGGTAAGCAGAGCCCGCAAACCTGCCTGAGGGCTTTTAAAAGTTAAGGCAGGTCTTTATCAACAAATATCAGGAATCTGTTGGGTTATGGCCCACCTTGCCGCAGGTGAGGGAAACATTTTTCGGAGTGTTCTGGCGGGCTCCGGTGCAGAAGCCAGCACCCGCTGCGTGTGACAGATCCGGTTTTTCATGTTTGACAGCGTCAGGAAAGTATAAAGAAGCGTGACTTCCGAATTTATGAAGACACCATCATTTTTATCCACCCCCATGGGTGACGAAAAACGGGACGAGGCGTTTGAAGAAGCCTCCCTGCGCAACGCTCTTGAGCGGCTTGGCGCACCCTCCCGCGCCCGTGCGGGAACACCCCGCCCGGCTGCTGATCCTGCGCAGGGCAAACGCCGCCGTTTTGTAAAAGATGGTGATGTACCAGTAGAAAAACATTCTCTGGCCCGCACAACGCCGCGCACGCTGGCAATGCCCCGCACGGCCTCCACATCCCGCGCTGTGCATTTTTCTGAAGACGATACGACGGAAGTTTCCAGACTGCGCCGTCAGCTTGCGGATGAAAAACTGCGGTTTGAAGATGCGGAACGTCAGGTTGAATCCTTGCAGACTGCCCAGCGCGGGCTTGAGACCCGTCAGGCCCATGCGGATATCATGGTGCGTGAGCTGAAGGCCAAACTGGCCGAGCGTGAGGAAGAACTGACGGAAGCCGGACGCGCCCTGCGCAGCGCCCAGCGCACGGTGGAAACGCTGGAAGAGGAAATGCAGGCTCTGCGGAAAAAGCTTGAAGCCCGCCCGCGTGGTCGCCCGCGTCTGAAGCCGCTGGATGATGAGGATGAAGACGAAGTTCTGGTCTCCGCCGAGAGTGACGAACCGCAGCCTGTCAAATGGTGGAAAGACTGAAATCCTGACACATTTTGCAGTAAAGTGCGGGCATGAAGAATAATTCTGTCACGCCCGCGCTTGTCGTTCTTGTGGTTGATGTCGCACTTGGGGTTGCCTTTGTCCTGCTGCCTCCGGTGGTGATGGGCTTCCTCATGCTGCTGAAAGATGTGTTTGGCGTGCTGATCCTGCCGTTCAGCTTTCTGTTCGGGCTGGCGGGCTGGTCATCGGACATGTCTTCTCTGGATAGCGTGATGGGCGGGCTTACCCCCAGCATGTTGCGGCATCCCTTTCGGGTCATAACCGCCGCCGCGTTTATTGCAGTGGGTGGCCTGTGCTCTGTTCTGGCCTGTAGCAGCCCGCGCGCCGCGCATGCGGAACGGATTGTCGCCCCAATTCTGACACTGGCCGCAATCGGGCTTATGGGGCTGGAGGTTGGGGTGGTTCTGCTGCCTGCGCTGCTGCTCCAGCTTTCCGCGTTGCGCTACCCGGAAATGGATTTCTTTTCACGCAGGAAATAAATGTGATTTTCCCTATTCTGCGCGTCTTAAAACTGATTTTCTGAAATGACTGTCTTGCTGAAAAAAGCCGTGTTCCTCCTGAAAATACAGGAGGGGCGCGGCTTTAGTTTTCTGGTGCCCGGTATCTGGTTTTGGACGTTCCAGTTGTTGGTGTTCAGCTTTCAGGGAAAATCTTGCCCGGATTCATCAGGTTTTTCGGGTCCAGCGCGGTTTTGATTTTGCGCATGGCGTCCAGTTCCGCGCCGCCACGCCATGAGGGCATCATGTAGGTTTTAAGCTGCCCGACCCCATGTTCGGCAGAAAAAGACCCATCCAGCGTGCGGACAATTCCGGCAACCGTATCCATCATCGCATGGTCCTGCGCCAGAAAGGCTTTCGGGTCCATGCCTTCGGGCTGCACCAGATTGAAGTGGATGTTGCCATCTCCGATATGCCCGAACGGGGCGACGCGGATCCTGGGGATCAGCGCCTCACAGGCGGCGGTGGCTTTGGTAATAAATTCGGGAATGGCGGAGAGCGGAACAGAGACATCGTTCTTGACGGACGCTCCGGCGCGCTTCTGGGCTTCCGCATGTTCCTCACGGATCATCCACAACGCCTGACGCTGGCCTTCACTTTCCGCCAGAACGGCATCCGTCACCAGACCGTCTTCCAGAGCCTGCCCCAGAACGTCTTCCATCAGGGTGCGCAGGCTGTCATCCGCGCGGGGGCTGCCCAGTTCAACCAGAGCATAGGCTGGCGCAGGGGCTTCCAGTGGCAGGGACGCCCCTTCAATCAGGCTGTTGACCAGCGCCATGCTGGTGCCGGACATATATTCAAAGGCCTGAATGGCCGCCGGGTCCTGCTTACGGAAGGCGGCAAACAGGTTCAGCACGGCCTGCGGGTCAGCCAGCGCGCACAGAGCGGTCTCGCGCGAGCGCGGGGCAGGCTGAAGCTGAATGATGGCGGTGGTGATCAGCCCCAGCGTCCCTTCTGACCCGATCAGCAACTGCCGCAGCGCGTAGCCCGTATTGTCCTTGCGCAGGCGGCGCATCAGGTTCAGCACCTGTCCGTCCGGCAGAACGGCTTCCAGCCCCAGAGCCAGTTCCCGCGCATTGCCATACCGCACGGTGTTGTTGCCCCCTGCGTTGGTGGCGAGAATTCCGCCAATTTCTGCCGAACCTTCGGAGGAGATGGAGAGCGGGAGCATCAGCCCTTCCGCCGCTGCGGCGTCCTGCGCGGCTTTCAGGGTGACGCCCGCTTCTACCGTCATGGTCAGGTCGGCATGGTCAATGGTGTGAATGCGCGTCATGCGGTTGGTGGAAATGACAACCGCCTTGCCACTGTTATCCGGGGTGGCTCCGCCGACCATGCTGGTGTTGCCGCCCTGCGGCACCATCGGCACGCCATGCTCCGCACACAGGGCCACAGCTTTTGCGCAGTCCTCCGTGCTGGCCGGGCGTAACACCGCCGCACACCGGCCATGATACAGCATCCGCCAGTCTGTGCAGAACGCTTCTGTATCCCCGGCATCGGTCAGCAGGCCGGAGGGGCCGAGCAGATCAGACAGGGCAGTCAGAAGGGCTGGGGGCAGAGACGTGTCGGACATGGTGAAAACCTTGGTCAGGGTCAGGATCTTACAAAATGGGGCGGGGCAGGTTGCGTGTGTCCTGCCCTTAATACAGATAGCGGGCGTTGTCTGTGACAGGGTGAAACGCAGCATAGAACAAATGGAAAAGCTGTGTACCGGCAATACCTGCCAGCAGCCCGGCCATAACGGCCACAAAAATAATCATCAGCCGGGGGTAGTTGCTGTCCATCATTTTCATGCCGAGCCTGTGAGTGGCTTCCGCATGGGCATTCTGAAGAACATGAAGCTGAGATTTCAGGCTTTCATTATTGTTCCGCACAATGCGCAGATTATGTTCCATCCGGTTGAGAATTTCTCCCCGGTCATGCAACTGGATGCGCAGGGTGTGGATGGTGTTTTCCAGCGTGCGGAGTTCCGCCCCTTCCGTCGCTTTGCGGGCGGCTGTCAGGCGGTCAATGTCCGGGGCCAGAGTCTGAAACAGGTTTTTGAGCGCGCCACCCGTCATGCCGTCCCGGCGGGCGCGGGCCTTGATGGCCTCAAGTGCTGTCATGGACTGCCCCTGCTGCTCTTCCAGCACCAGTGCCAGAATATCAGAAAGAATTTTGATTTCTTTGGGGTCGATCTGGCTCATGACAGGTCCGGCTCTGCGGGCCGGGGGGCGGCTGCCCGGTTCAGGCGATCCTGAATGGCGAGGCCCAGCCCCTGTGGCGGGATGGGCTGCACGGCAAGGCCGGTCAGGTCAAATGTCGGCTGCTGGCTGTCCAGAAAGCGCAGGCCGGAAAACAGGCGGGCCGCCGCTTCTTCCAGACTGCCCGTGGGGCTGAGGTTCCATGTGACGGCAGCGCCCGGTAGCGGCGCCGGGCCAAATGCCAGCAGTCCTTCCCGCGGGCCTACGCTGGTGGCGTTCAGGCGCACCGGCAGGCTGGGAGCGTAGTGAGAGAGCATCCGGCCCGGAGAAAGCGGGGCGGCATCGGTCTCCGTTTCCGGGCGGGCAACGGGGCCGCACAGGGCTTGCAGCGCTTCCACCGGAACACCGCCGGGGCGCAGCAGGCAGGGGCGGTCCGGGTCTGTCAGGGCCAGCACGGTGCTTTCCAGCCCCACGGCGCAGGGGCCGGTATCCAGCACGGCATCAATCCGGCCTGTCAGTTCTTCCAGAACGTGGCTGGCGTCTGAGGGGCTGATGCGGCCGGAGCGGTTGGCGGAAGGGGCCGCAACGGGCCGCCCGACGGCGCGCAGCAAAGCCAGCACAGCCTCCCCGCGTGGCACGCGCACGGCAAGGGAGGACAGGCCATCGGCGGCCAGATCGCTCACCGTGCTGCCGGGCGCGCGGGGCAGAACAAGTGTGAGCGGGCCGGGCCAGAAGGCTGCGGCCAGTTTCTGCGCAAGCGGGCAGGCCTGCACCTGCGTAAAAGCGGCGTCCGCACTGGCAAAATGGCTAATGAGCGGGTTGAAGCGCGGGCGGTTCTTGGCTTCAAAAATACGGGCAACGGCGGCGGGCTGTGTGGCATCGCCCCCCAGCCCGTAAACAGTCTCCGTGCCAAACGCCACCAGCCCGCCCTCCCGCAGGATGCGGGCGGCAGTGGTTATTCCGGCTGGCGTGGCGGCAAGGCGTTCCGTCATGGAAATCAGAGCGTCCCGGTGCAGACAAACGGCGGGTTTTTCCAGTCCGGTTTG
>VNJS01003891.1:0-12712 GCA_008042575.1 Drosophila watanabei | reverse complement strand
TTCACGCAGGAGCTCATCGATCTGGCGGTCGATGACAGCTCGCATCGCGGGGTTCCTGGGATGGTACCGTTGCTTGATGGGGCGATCGTTGCGCATCCCGATGCTATGCTCTGCGATGTGCGAGACGCCGGCGAGGGTGTCAAATCGCGACAGCTCGCGTTCCAGGAACTTTTCCACCCAGGGCTCTGGGTTGTTCCTGTCTTGACCGTTAGGGCGTTGTTCCTCCTCGGTGTCGCATCTGGCGTCGGCCATTCCACAGGAAGGTGTGCTCCCGATCGTGTGGGAGTCCGTCCCTTGGAACCAAACTCTCCTGGCCGTTTGACGAAATGGGTTCCGCCGGACAGCTGATGCATCGGGGTTGGGCAGTGTTCCCTCCCAGCTCGGGGCGGTGCTTGCGTCTGCATGGGCATGGCGTGGGGTGCCCTCTGGGCGAGGGTGCGTGCGTGCAGTCGAGTGATGCCTCGGGGCGGGGTGTGTTCGTGGAGGGACTCCTTGCTGCGCATCCGATTGTGGTGCAGGTGGCAGCTCGGGTCGCGCCTCATAGTGTACCCTGGCGGTAACTCCGGCCGTTTCCTCCTGTTCCGTGGCTCGTGCGCTCGACGGTGGACGTGCTCTGGTGGGGGTTTCTGCGGGGTGCGGATTCGGGCTGCTGCTCACTGGTAATGTCGCCGCGCGCTCGCTTGGTGGGCTGGTCGTCGCGGTGTTCGGTTGAATGGGTGGCTGAAGCTTGAGCGTTTGGCCCCCGCACAGTAGTGTGTCCCCGCTGTAGCATAGGAAGTCCATTTCGAGTAGGAGGCATCCCTGGCTTTGGCTTCCCGTTCGGGTTCGGTTGACAGCGTCGTTGGGGGCATTTTGTGGACGTGATACCGGTGGATTCTCTCGGTCTCGTGGGGCCTGAGTACTGAATAGACCCTCGGCTTCCGGTCGGCTTGACGGGTATCCCCGGGTGGTTCGCCCTCCTCGGCTTCTGGCGACTTCGAAGTTCACCACCAGGTGAGTGAGCTCGGTCAAGGTCCTAAAATCCTGTCGGCGCGTAAACATCTGGTATTCGGGTAACATGTTCTCATATAATCGCTCTAGCTCCTGCTCCGGTGAGAACCCTGCGCGGCGCATCTTTAGGCGAAGGTCGACGAGGTATTGTTTAAAAGGCTCGTTCGTCTTCTGAAAATGTGTGCGGATTTCGTCGTCGAGGCGTTGATAATACCTAGGTGGTAAAAAGAAATCCAAAAACTCCTGGCGCACTTGTGCCCAGGTTCCTCCCTGCAGTCCGCTGGTACGAAACCAGCTCTCCGCTCTGCCGGACAGGAGCACGACGATGGCGTGGGATAAATATTTCCTGTCGATCCGGTACGTGTCCGCTCGTTCCTCTATAAGCTCTATGAAGCTGAGCGAATCCGAGGTGCCGTCAAAGGTCAGCCCCCACCTGGTCATTTTGTCAACCAGAATGGAGCATGTGTTTGTGTCGAATTGGGTTGCACCACCGCGTGGTGATATCTCAGATTTCCCGCGTGATCCTGGCGCTGGTCGCGCTGTGGGGTACCGTTAGGGTATGATTTGTGGCCTGGACGAGTGGGGCAACGGTTCCGGTACTTGCCTCTTGAGCTTGCGGTAACGGCGACTTTGGCTTGGTATCTCCAGTCGGGGAGTTTCCGTAATGCAGTTCCATCTCGTCGAGTCGAGCCTGGACTGAATCGGGGAGTTCTGGTTGCCGCGCGAAACTTATGAGTCGAGCCCGTTGCTCTTCAACTGTGCCGGCGCGTTCTAGCCCAAACTCAAGTAAGATGGCGTCGAGCTCGTGTTTCTTTCTATAGGATATCCAGGTGACACCCATGACACCGGCGGTAAGCGGACTGTATTTCTTGTCGGCGATCGAATCTCTGCGGCGCACGCTACCGGTTGCGGAATTTGGTGCGGTGTCCGCGACGAGTATCGGCGGAGTACTTATGTGGAACACGTGGCAGAGGCGGCTCGCCGATCGTTCGCGGCACGGCTGGTACCCGGCGCGTGTCCTTGCAGCAATCGCGGGGTCGGAGGCGCGAGAAGGAAGGCGTATCTTTGAAGCGGGGAGTTGTATGTCCCTATATGTACTCGATGGGTAGGTTTAGCTTCGTAGCGATGGTTGAAGGTCCCGAATCTTGGTTTCGGAGTGTATCCTTGTACCAGGGTAGATGTCCCTTAAGTATCCTTGGGGTCGAGTGGGGATCCTTGAGAATCCTTGGCTGTTTATCCTTGAAGGATCTTGGATTATCCTCGACGGTTGATCCTTGATTGTTTGTCCTTGCAGGACATTGGCGTATCCTTTGGTATATCCTTCGAGGATTCTGGCGTAGCGTTGTGTATATCCGTGAAGGGTCCTGGCGTAGCGTTTGGTGTATCCTTGAAGGATCCTGGCGTAGCGTTGATTCTTCTTTGATGTTGATTCTCGGAGCGTTGATGATCGACTTGTGTTAACTCTCGAAGCGTTGATGATCGACTCGTGTTAACTCTCGAAGCGTTGATGATCGACTCGTCTCCTTGTTACGTGGCAGCGATGATTTAAATACTTGAAGCTCGGCTGGCTTCGGGCTTCCAATGGGATAAGAGAAACATTTCGTGCGACAGAGATAGGAAGGCTAGATTTCTGCTCGTGTTAACGCCGGCTGCGGGGTCGACGTCGTTTTGTGTTCTGCTTTGGCGGCTCTCTCTCTCTGGACATATGCTCGGTTTTTTTTTCTCTTCTTTTTTTTCTTTTCTGGTGTGTTTTCGTCAGGCGTCGTGGAATTATTTTCTTCCCGTTTATTTTTGTATGCGTGCTTTTTTCGTTTCCTAACATGTCTTTGTAGCAATGTGTTTTGGGTTCGTATTCGTGTTCGTCTGGCTTTAAACTTTTCTTTCGCCACGTGGCTTGGCGTCTGACTGTACTTTTCGGCGGCGGTTATTGCTATGCAGCGTTATTTTCCTTTAACTTTTCTCGCATCATTTTTTTCCTATTTTCTCCCGCTTTGGGTTTTGTGGCCTAGCAACAAGAGTGTTTTCTCAAATTTTCGACCCTAACCTCAACTTTTCGACCTGAATTTTTTTCCCTGGTGGTTCTTTAAGCCACGTTAGATGGAGTTATCCTTGAGATGTCCGGCCTAGTCCCTGCTCGGGTGCCATTCTGTAAGGATGCTACGGCCGGGGTAATTACTCAGTCGGCCCAGGAGTCCTCTACAGAAACATTTATTTTACTGAGACAGGCAGGAGAAAGGACGGGGCCTGGGGGCCGGGATTTTGCTTGGTGTGAAAGTAGGAAAAACGGTGAGGGTCAAATCTTCAGACCACGAAGTGGGGCCGGTCCCGCAAGCCGAGTACCGGTTCCCGACCGATTTCCGAAAGAGGGGCCTGGGGTGAGAGCTGCCTGCCACGTTATCCATGTACCGGCCGCGGAGAGTCGATCCCGCTAGCCGGGTATCTCTTCCCCGCCCCGGGCGAAATGGGGCATGCCGGAGTCTGGAGGCGCCGGTCCCGCAAGCCGAGTACCGGTTCCCGCCCGATTTCCGGAAGAGGGGCCCGGGATGAGGGTTGCCGGCCACGCTGTCCGTTTACCGGCTGCACTGGGTTCCCGGGGAAAGGGCTCCGGAGCGGAGAGCCGATCCCGCTAGCCGGGTATCTCTTCCCCGCCCCGGGCGAAATGGGGCCTGCCGGGGTCGGAAGGGGGCCGGTCCCACATGCCGAGTACCGGTTTTCCCCCCCGACTCGGGGAAGGGAAGGGCGAAGGGCTGCCGGCCACGCTGTCCGTGTACCGGTGGCCCTCGGTTCCCAAAGAGGGGTGTGCCGAGAGAGTGATCCGCCGTGAGACAAGAATATTCCGCTAGTATGTCCATTGTTTAAGTCCAGATTTTAATTACATTACGTGGTAATCCTAACTATTTCCTATAATCTCCTAGCCCAACGCACTCCAAATTTCCCTATACCCAAAGGGTTGGCCCTTGGCCAGCTCACCAGCCTTTTACTCCGACTCCATGTGGCTCGCGGCCGGCAGCGAGGTCGAGGTATTATTCCTTGGTTGTTTCCGATGCACGTCTGATGATTTCGGCTGCTCTCGAACGACTCTCCAAGGCCCGGTGCGCTAAGGCCTTCGTAGGCTTCCTCTGCCGGCGATCCCTTGCGTCGGCAGCGTCCTCTGCTCTCGGCGTTGGAGAGCTTCGGGTTGGATCGGACTTCGGCCTCTCTCTTTCTCTCTGACCTTGATCCGGCTGCTGCTGGCTCGGTCGATCCCGCCCTGCGTCGAGCTTTGTCGCTGCTTTTCTTCTGCATGCTGTGCCGTTGTACTGGGGCTCGGCTGCGGGCGTCGAAGTCGCTGGTTCGGTCGATCTGCATCGCGCTTTGTCGCTGCCTTCCTTCTGCATGCTCTGCCGTTGTTCTGGGGCTCGGCTGCGGGCGTCGAAGTCGCTGGCTCGGTCGATCCTGGTCTGCGTCGAGCTTTGTCGGTGTTGCTTCGGCCGACTCTCCCGGCCTCTGTCGTTGTTCTTGGGCTCTATCATGACTTCTGCTGTTTCTCTTCGGCTCTGCCGGTCCCTTCGTTTCTCTTCGGCTCTGATAGTCTCGTCGTTTCTCTTAATTGATAAACTTTGTGCCTGCGTTTGGGCTTCTCTTCCCTCTCCTATTTACATGTGCCCTTCGTGGGTCTTTTTTTGTCTCGGTGTGTATCTACCTTAGCTTATGTGCTAACTTATATACTAATTGGGATTATATACAAGGTCTATATATATATGTACAGGTTATAGCTAAGTTGTGAGGCTCCCTCACATAGTCGTTCTCGACAACATACGACCGCAGCCTCATATTGGCTGAACTGGTACATGTTTTCTCAGGATCTTCGGTGTATGCAGCTTTGCGAACATCATAGCGTCTGTTTCTCTTTACTTGTGTTACTTCGTAAGGACCCAAGTAGGGGATGCAAGTTTTCGCCCCGCAACAAACTGTGTCTTCTTAATTGCCACAAATCTCCTATTTAGTACTCGTTTATAGGTCATGTGCGCTTTTTCAATGTTTTTCTTGGCTGTAGCACGCATCTCGGCACGCTCCACGTTGAATTGTTGGACAATTTCTTCGTTGATGATTTCCAGAAGTCGATCCTTAGCTTTGGGATAGTTTTGGTTCCAAACAGAAACTCGAATGGTGACGTCTTTGTTGTCGAGTGCACTTGTGAATTTAGCGCCCTCTGTACTCGTGGGACGTATTTGTACCACTAACTCGTATCATCTGAGGATACTTTCGAAAGAATGTATACAATCGACCGATTCACTCTCTCGACTTGCCTGTTGCCTCTTGCAACATCCGTCGTGACCCATACGTATTCGATCAAATTTGTTTTCACAAAATCTTCGAAGGCATTGGATGTGATCGCAGAACCTCTATCGCTTATGATTCGCTTTGGATAACCAAATATCATTACCCATTCTCCCAGCTTCCTGATTACTCCTTCATGTCCTGTTGGCTTCGCTGGGAACAGCCAGAAGAACTTTGAGAATGCATCTACAGCAGCTAAAATGAATTTATACTGATTGGCTGAGACTTCCATCGGTCTGAGGTGATCGATGTGCAACGTGTGCAGAGGAACGTCTCCCTTGTCGATGCAATGCAGCAAACCTTCTTGCTTATTCAACTTTTGGTTATGGATAGTACAACTGATACAGTTGGAAATTAATCGGGCTACTTTTCCTTCAAGGTGTGGGATGTAAAACTGCTGCTGGATGTTATGCATAGTCTTACGAGCTGCTGGATGGCCTGCTTCGTGAGGGCCTACTATTATTTCTCGTTAAATGAACAATGGGACTACTATTAGTTCATTCCCTTTTACTTCTTTGAAAAGCATCCCACCTTTGAGCTTGAGTTGTCAACAGGCGAATTTTCAAGAACTCGGTGTTTCATGTCAACGTTGAAATCCTGAAGATAAAGGACCCACTGTGCAACTTCTCTTGGTACATCTTGCTTGGCAGTAGTTTGTTTAAACGCAATGCAATCTGTTTCCAGCTTGATACAAATTTCAAGAAGATAGTGGCGGAACTTCTTAAGAGCCAGATATGCAGCATTGACTTTTAGGATGTAACTGTGCTGCTTGGATTCTGCTTCCGAAGTCTTCTTGCTCCAAAAGTAAATTGGATGCAACTTTCCCTCAAAACTCTACAACAATTTGGCCTCATTACCTTTCTGTAACGCATCAGTGTGCAACTTAGTTGGGGCACCTCGTGAATATATATGGAGGACTAGTTCCCTTGTGAGCAAACCTTTTAGCTGATCTATCTATTCTATTCTTGTGGCACGATCTTGAATTCGACGTCTTTTTTCAACAGGTTCGTAAGTGGGCGAACTATTTGGGCCTAATTAGGCATAAGTTTTCCAAAAAATCCGGTCCGGTACTGCTTTGATATTTTTGGGCATATGGAAGCGACTTACTTCAGTAGTTATCTCCATTCCCGGCCAAATTCTACCATTCTCGACATAATGACCCAAGAACGATATTCGCTTCTGAAGGAAACTTCACTTTTTCCACTTCCTTTTTAGATGGTATTTGGCAGCTGCTTAGAAAATCCTGCTGAGTCTTCTGCAAACATTTGTCTTCGGAGACTGCGTATACAATTATATCGTCTATGTAAAGCTGCATGATTTCTTCATTTATTAGGCCTTGGAAAATGTGGCTTACAAAACGGATAAAGCAGCTGAAGAGTTTCAAAAAATAGTTGAAACTCTATTAAACTCGAAGAGCCCTTCATGTGTAACGAATGCAGTACAGTGCACGTCTACTTTTCTACACTGGGACGTGAAAAATTCAGCACTGTAAAGTAGTTCGCTGCCTGAAGTTTTTCGAGAACCTCCTCGACCATGGGAACTGGAAAACGATCCGGAAGCATCATACTGTTAAGCTTTCTGCAGTCTACGCATACTTTGAAAGATTAATCTTTTTTCTTGACAACGACGACTCGGCTAGCTACGTCCAAAGAGGATTTGGTAACAATGTTCTGCTGGAGCCATTGCTTAACTTGTTTCTTAACAGCTTCTGCTTCTTCTGCAGAATGGCGACTTGGTGATTGGCGAAACGGCTTGAAGACTCCATCAGGAAGAATCTTTAACTCCATGGGACATTGTAATCGCTATACTGGACTCTCATAGCTTCTTTTAATCGACAGCTCCACTTCTTTTTGAAACTCGCGGAGAGCGGTGACGGTATGCTGACATTTAAAAACGATGTATACATCTGCATCGCACTCGGCTGCTGATTCAGTTTCTTGTTCAAGGGATTGAAAACCAAAACCACGGGAGTCAGCCGAAAACTTAAGCTTTTGGAAAAAAAACGTAGCCCAGAAGTGCCTTACAATCCATCGTAGAGTTGTCTACGACCAAAAATCTGTCTGCAGCTGATCCACGACTGTGCTATTGGTGTTCGTGTTTCGCAAAACCGACTCACTTTCCATAAGTTTTACATTTTTTAAGTTTTGAAGCAAGCCCTTTGTAACTATCGAGGCATCCAAACCCGTGTCGACTAGGCACTCAACATCAACGCCATTTATTGTAATGTTTTTGAGTCGGCTGCTGCTTGTTTCAGCCCGAACTGTGTTCTCTTTCTATTTACACTCACGTGAGATATATCCGTACTCGTTACACCGAAAACATTTTGTTTGCGACTAGCAGTCATTTCCTTGTGCTCCGCAGAGCCACAATTAAAACAGAAGTCCTTCTTCTTCTCGAACAGCTCAACACTCGTATTAACTTTGCTTTTTTCACTGTTTTTTTCTTCCGAATCTTGCACCAACTCAATAATTTCGTACTTTTATCTGAGCGCTTTTAAAGAATCGCAACGGTACGAAGCGATTCGTTTTTGATTTGTAAGCTATTCAAAACATGCCGTATCAAAGCAGATTCGTCCAGATTACCGACGTTTGGGATCTTCTTCATTTGAAGCAAATACTCAAAAAATGATTCCGACTTTTTCGTTTTTCGTTTGCGCAACAACTTTTGAATATCGGCACTGTTTCGGCTGCATTTGAACTCGACGTTTAACTTTGTCTTCAGTTCCTTGAAATCACTCACGCACTCGGAGTCTAGACAAAGTTTTGCAGCTCCGCACATTTTTCCTCTGGCATGAACATATTTTTATAGCCTTTCAGGGTATTATAATTTCAGTCAGAAGTTTGCAACGCAGTGAAGGAGTCATCTCCGACCCTATAAAGTATATATATTCTTGATCAGCATCAACAGCCGAGTCGATCTAGCCATGTCCGTCTGTCCGTTTCTACGCAAACTAGTCCCTCAGTTTTGAAGCTATCTGAGTGAAACTTTGCAGATAGTCTTCTGTATAATCTCACTCCTATATATGTCGGAACGACCGGATCGGTCAACTTTATCATATAGCTGCCATACAACCGATCCGTAAATTTCTTGAAAAAAAATTACATTTTACTTTACATGTAAAAATGTAAAAAACGTAAAAAATTAAAAAAAAAATTAAACTGTAAAAATTGTATGTATATGAAAGTAGTTCATATTATATTATATTGGGATAGATTATAGTTTATAAAATTGGAATCTGCAAGGGTATACACTTCGGTGTGCCGAAGTAAGCTTCCTTTCTTGCTGTTTATCCGATAACTTGTAGGCATCCGCATTGCGCTTCAAAATCTCGAACTACTTTTTAACAGGAACCGAAAAGCCGTCAAAGTCATTTAATATTTTGCTGGTGCGGCTATCTTCTTTGCGTTCATCCACTTCGATCTTTAATGCCAACAGCTGGATTAATTGTTGCAATTGGTCACCCACAGCATTGTTGTTGTTTGCCACTTTCACTTTACTATTTTTGGTTGTCGCCATTATTTTGCTGTCCTCCTCGTCTGGCACTTTGATATCCAGCAAACTAAATTGGTTGTCTTCGTTTTCGCCAGGCTTAACCTGATTGTTTTTGGCTGGTGTTCGTCTTGTTCTCGTCTTGCCTTTTTTCACAAACACCACTCACTAAAGCCTGCTCAAGTTTGAACTTAAATCTTCCGAGAATGTATTTCACCATAACTTTTCAGCTTGTCTTGTCTTGTCTCTTTTTCTGCGAAAGAATTTCACCTTGACGCTCGGCTTCTGTTTATGTATTTGTTGTTTGTTTCCCGAGAAAAAATTCATAATGACGCTCGTCTTCTGTCTACGTTTTTGTGCACTCCTTTCCGAAAACTTTAAAATTCACTGGAACTGCACTCAACTTTTTAACTTCGTTTGCGACTTATCTTTTTAAGCTTTCACAACTTATCCGGTCAACAGAATTCTATTAATTATTTCCCGGCTTTTCAACTGCACTACTTTTTGGAAATATTAACGAATTTATGCAGACCTGGTCATACTGCAAGTGTATGCCTGCAGCTGCCCAGTGTGACCAGTACTTACATATATATATATAAATATATGTAAAAAAAAAAAATATATATATATATATATATATAATTTTTAACGCTTAAAAGGAAGTCATTACATTCAATATTATTTATACTGCATAAGCTTTGCCTCGACAATTATCTCAAAAATAATGACAAATGCCCCATCTGTGGCCAGCTATGTTTTCAATCCGAATTAGGATCTCACTCTTGACTCTTCCCACTAAATCTCAGGGTAACAAGATAGTAGCTCGTTCAGTTTCTAAGAACACTGCAAAGCATAACGGAGGGCCTGATCAAAATTCCTTGCAGGAGATTCGCAGCGAGAATGACTCAGATTCAATGGTTGTAACAGAAGACCGCGTTGATCAATTAATTCAGAGTTCAATGTGGGCCTTTCAAGCAAAAAATGCTTTAATCAGTGACAGAACAAATAACTATGTTGTTCACTCAATCGAATAGATCCACATTTGCAAATAGCGGACAGTGAGCTGCAGCGAGATATACAAACTAATATCGCTCGAGACAATTCCGAAACCAACTTAGAACGAAATAATTTTCAACGTGTTAGGAATTCCCCGGATTTTATTTACCGAGTAAATTTTCTCACTTCACAATGCCTGAACGGCAACTTTGAATTACTCTCCCACTTTGCTAATTTACTTGTCGCAGGTCCTGCCTTAGCCTTTTACTGGCGTGTTCAAAGATCAGTAGACAACATAAGTTGGAACGTATTATGCAGGCGTTTGAAAGAGAGATATCAAGATCAGAGATCCGATCGTGAAATAAAAAGTGTCATCCGTCGCCGTAAACAGGGTAGTGTAGTATGCACATATATCGAATACTTACTGTACTTAACGGGTACACACTGTAACACTTAGTTGTAATGTTTATGCAAGGTCTCGGTCATAAACCTCAAGTAGTCGAAATATGAACTACCCACTTATGTATGTATTGGCCCGCACCCAAAGAGTGCAAGTGTCAGCATAAATGCTACACGAGCGGACCACATGTATGTATGTGCATATACCTCCGCGCTCAGTCCGATCGGGCATAGCTATGTATTTAAGAATATTTAAGAATATATATACGACTCTCCGCTGCCGCTGTTGGCAGCGCCGCTAAGGGACTTAGACTTCCTTAGCTTTAAATTCATATTGATTAAGACACAGACGAATGTGAGTTCGGAGCGACAACAAAGGTTGCTCCGACGAGAAACTACAAGATATGAACAAATTAATAAAGAACTATTAAAAATTATAAAACTACTACGGAGTAATCATTTGGGACAATACTGGAAGGACAACCTTATTACATGGCGACCGTGACTTCGATGGACTTCGGTGGACCACTCTAAGTTAAAGGAAAAAAAACTAAACTAAAACAAGAAAGGAAGGAAAACTAAATCTTCAGATGGGAACCGGAAACTGGAAAACGGAGAAAGGCAAAACGCAGTGAGTAGAGAGTGATGTGTGGTAAGAGAAGTGGAGTGGTTAAAAAATTAAAGGCCAGAAAGCCCGAATTACTGAAGCTATTGAATAGCGGAAGTAACGTTCAGTGGACCCACTCGGTAAAAATACATGCCGAAGTGGAGCATATAAAAAATATACTGAATAAAAGGAAAAATAACCCCGAAAAAACCACAGAGACACCCACATCCACCTACACTGCAATTAAAAACCTTGCAAAAATTAATCCAAAGCAATCTCCTCCAGAAAAAGCGGAAATCCCAAAATTAAAAAAAGGAGTGGCCTAAGGACTGCCCAGGACCTCTGTGAAGCCCGTTCTGCATAGCCACATGTTTGAAGCCTGTGTGATGACCAGCACCGGCACCGCCTGAGCTCATAGGCCCAGGACATTTACAGCCGAATCTACAAGTGTGAGGGGCAGGCCGCCCCTTACGCCTTCGAAGGAGCGTCAGCGAAGCCAGGCCGGCGACGACCAGCTGACGCAGAGCACATCACTGGAGCCCGTTGAAGCCTGCAGTTCCACAACATTTTGCACTGCGTTGCATATTTTTTTTACATTGCACTGTGATGCATATTTTTTTTTTTAGTATATAAAAACAATTGTAAAATTGAGCGACATTAAAGTTGCCCAATAAGCGTGTGGCCTGCAGCCGTACAACCACTAGGCAGGAAAACATGTAACCTTTTTAATAACCTTTTTAATAACCTTTTTAATGTAACTTTAATGCATAAGCAAACATATTTAAATTAATTCAAAGCCAAGAGCCACGCCATATGTTAATGGCATAAAATTAGAAGTAGAGGATTTTAAAAAATTTGACAATGAACTTAAACAAGACACAGCCACTATGGCATTGATAGACACAAAGTCAGTGGACTCCACTGCAAATGTAATTAATAAAATCGAATCAAACACTATTGATTCTAAACTATATCCTTGAAATATAATGAAAATAAATAAATAAAAATAAAAACAAAAATAAAACAACTTAACAAAAGATTTTATAAAAACAATTAGAACAATGGCTAGTAGCAACGCTGATATCATGAGTACTGACATGCCTCAGGAAATGCAGGAAAGCGCCATTGATTGCGCAAAACAGGCCATTGATAAATATGAAACTGAATTTCAGATTGCCAAATATATTAAAAACGAGTTCGATGCAAAATTCGAACCCAGATGGCATTGCACTGTCGGCAATGATTTCGGAGCATATGTGTCCCACAAGCCAGACCATTACATATATTTTCATTTAGGCCAGTTAGCGTTTTTATTGCTTAAGACTGGTCCGTAGAAATAGCAATTCCATTTATTAAGTTCGAGAATAAATTCCAGAAATGTTTTCAACAAAATTCCATTAAATAATTTAATTGAGTGAACTTTATAAAGAATTGAGTAACATAAAAGCTGATTTTGACAGATCATACAAGTCATTATCAAGGACCCGGCTAGCACAGCAAAATACTGTGAATAAGCATGCCGAAATATTAGTAGACCGCTTTAGCGCAGCGCGTATATTAATACATGACCAAAGAGACCGGCTAGACAAAGCCACTTGGTCTGGAGTATCTAAGTTCTTGCTAAAATTACGAGGGAACTTAATATACATAAAACGAAGGTATAGTTTGGCTATTTCAGTGCCAACTATATTAAACACACCGTTGGCAGTAGAAACTGACGACGAACCGGAACTATCAGATTTGCCAGCTCTTGAGCCGGATGAGAAAGATGACCCAGTCTCTGCAGATACCGAAATAGAGGAAAAGGATATAAAGAACCTCACGGTACCTGCAGTCCTCATTCAATCTGAACCATCAGATCAGGACCTCACAGACTGCACCGATAACGACAGCATTGTTGAAGCAAAACCT
>VNJS01003887.1:0-19357 GCA_008042575.1 Drosophila watanabei | reverse complement strand
AATCACCTCTGGAGACGCCTATATCGATGGCATAAACTTGACCACTCAGATGAGAAAGGTTCGCCATAGGATCGGCTACTGCCCGCAATTCGATGCCCTTTTCGAGGACCTCACAGGACGACAAAATCTGCGCTTCTATTGTCTCGTGAGGGGCGTCCAGCGACGCTATGTGGCCGAGATAAGCTGGACTCTAGCCCGGGCCTTTGACTTTGAAAAACACCTGGATAAGCGGACCAAACACTATAGTGGAGGAAATAAACGAAAGCTTAGCACCGCCATAGCCATCTTGGGCAACCCGTCGGTGGTTTTCCTGGACGAACCCACCAGTGGGATGGATCCCGGCGCCCGGCGACACCTCTGGCAGATAATCAGTCTCATTCGGACGGCGGGAAAGTCCCTGGTCCTTACCTCGCACAGTATGGACGAGTGCGAGGCGTTGTGCACCTGCCTGGCCATGATGGTGGACGGTGAGTTCAAGTGCATAGGCTCAACGCAGAATCTGAAGAATCGGTTCTCAAAGGGAATTATCTTGAAAGTAAAGGTAAAGGCCGAAAAGAAAAAATTCAATAGAACCAGAGCGACATCCTCATCGTCCTCATCCTCATCCTCATCGGAAACTCGAGAACCAAACAAAGCATTAGATGGTAAATCATCGCCATCAAAGGAAAAGTCAGAATCAGACAGAGAATTAAAAGAGAACTCTTCCAGGGGCACCGAAGAAGTTATATTGACACTTTCAGATCGAATTTCAACCGTAAATACTTTCATACTAAAAAATTTCCCCGAGGCTGAACTGAAAGATGAGTACAATGGACTTCTCACCTACTATATGCCACAGAAACAGACGTTGTCTCAAGTTTTTAAGCTCATCGAGAGCAACCAGGAGAAATTATATATTGAAGATTATCTGATAACGCAAACGAGGCTGGAGGAAATTTTCTTAGATTTTGCTTTGAACTGTGAAAATCGTGAAGCGGATGTTATTGGGAAGTAAGTTTTTTTATTCTTACCCAATTTAAATTTTTGTAGTGATTTACTCTTCCAGAAAATGTTGCTGCTGTTATTGCTAACTTGCTTGCCAAATCTATAAAGTTATGATAGGGGTAGGTATTTTCAAAATATTCGTAAAATTAAATTTACTGACGAACTCTTAGATCCCACCTAGAGCCAGTTGGAAATGATTAGGAAAACAGTTAAATTTAATGTTTTTATTGGTTCATTATTCACTAATTTTGCATCAAAAAACCGAGATCCATGGAATCGTTATGGGAACTCTCAAAATTGCTGATCTAAATTCAGGAACTTTTTTTTTTCTTTCTAGAATTAGTTGGCAGTTGTAATAAAAATGTCTCAGTTTGTCAGTTTAAATACAAGTGTTCATTTTTCTTGAAATTGAATTTTTTCAAAAACCACAAAATACAAAATTTCTGCATAGAAACATGAGCTCCGACCGAAGATCCATTGAAAGTGAGGTATACGCCGTGGGAGATTGGCAGAAATTGAAGCTACTCCTATGGAAGAACTGGCTTCTTCAAAAGAATCAAAAAATCCAGATTGCGGTGGCTCTTATCATTCCTTTGGTATTCATATGCCTCATCGTGATCCTGCGCATTATAGTTCCTCCGGAAAACAAGCAAGAGAGTCGTTACGAACAAGTATCCGTAGAGGATTTGCTGTTGTTTGCGCAATGGGTGAGGGTGGGGAACAGGATATTCCACACCAATGGTTCGCTCAATATACCCAAGGGATATCTCTGCTATACACCGGACACGCCGGCAAACGCTGCTATAGTGAAGACCGCCGCCATTTTCCTGTTCCTTAATGGATCGCGTCCCTATGAAAGTGCCTTGAAAATGGAGAAAGACATGTTGGAGCATAACTTCCTGGCCGGTGTTGAGTTTGGGGAGAACGATAATCGAGCCAAGGATAGCCGGTTTCCCCTTAACTTAACATACAGCCTGCGTTTTCCCAGTGAACTGCGAACGATGCTTGGCCCGATTATAGAAACCTGGCATACGGGTGATATTTTTGTAAGGTACGACATGTCGGGGCCACGCAACCCGGAATTTCCCGATGGAGGCCTTCCGGAGGGTTATCTCCGGGAGGGATTCTTACCCATCCAGCACGCCCTTACCCTGTCCTGGCTGTCCCAGGCCACGGGTCAAAGTGTTCTCAAGTTTCCGCGCGTCCAGCTCCAGCGTTTTCCCTTTAGGGCCTACACCTACGATCCATTGTTACGGGGACTGCGTCAACTGCTACCCTTCATGGTCATGCTGAGCTTCATGTATTCCGCCTCCGTGGTGACCGGGAGTGTGACCTCTGAGAAGGAGCTGCAGCTGAAGGAGATCATGAAGCTGATCGGCGTGGGAAACTGGCTGCACTGGATCGGCTGGTTCCTGAAGAGCTACCTGATGCTGATGGTGGTGGTGCTGCTCATCCTATTTCTGTTCAAGGTAAATTTCTATAAATCCGTCTCCATCCTCACCAATTCCGAGTGGATACCAATTATGCTCTTCATGCACACATATGTCATTGCCAGCATATGCTTCTGCTTCATGCTGGCCGTGTTCTTTTCCAAGGCCAGCACGGCGTCGGCTGTTACCATTATTTTGTGGTTCATCACCTATATACCGTACTCGTTTGCCTTCTACAACTACGATCGCCTCAGTCTGTTTAGAAAACTAATAATAGCATTTATCTTTTCGAACTCGGCTTTGGGCTTTGGCTTTCACATCATAATGGACTTTGAGGGTACTGGCTTGGGAACCACTTGGAGCAGCATGTTCCAGGCGGTCTCTGTGGACGATGACATCACCTTGTTCTATGTAATCATGACTCTCACCATGTCGGCACTCATGTATCTGAGCATTTGTCTGTATGTGGAGCAGGTATTCCCTGGTAATTATGGCATCGCCCGCAAGTGGAACTTCTTCCTCCATCTGGAGTTTTGGTGTGAATCTAAGCCCACAAGCTCTACGGTGAAGAAAGGGGGAGGTGGTCGGAGAAAGCGCCAAGTGGGCATCCAGTTGTACAACCTGCAGAAAACCTATGGGAGATTCAAAGCTGTCAACGGTTTAAACATAAGGATGTATCGCGATGAAATTACAGTATTACTCGGACATAATGGCGCCGGAAAAACAACCACCTTGAGTATGCTAACGGGCATACTGCCACCCACCGCTGGAACGGCCCTGGTTAATGGCTATGACATAAGAACCCAGCTGGACAAGGCACGCCAGTCGCTCGGAATCTGTCCGCAGAACAACGTACTCTTCATGAAGATGAGTGTCAGAGATCATATAATATTTTTCAGCAAGCTAAAGGGGGTCCGTGGCTCCGAGGCTGTTAACAGGGAAGTGAGCAAGTACGTGGGCATTCTGGGTTTGGAGGCCAAGTCGTTGGTGGCTGCCGAAAACCTTTCCGGTGGCATGAAGCGAAAGCTATCCCTCTGCTGTGCCATGTGCGGCAGTGCCCGGGTTGTGCTCTGCGATGAGCCAAGTTCCGGCATCGATGCCGCCGGCCGACAGAGTCTTTGGGAGCTGCTGCAGGCGGAGAAGCGGGGTAGGACTGTCCTTCTTACAACCCACTACATGGACGAGGCCGATGTCCTGGGCGATCGCATAGTCATCCTGTCCGCCGGCAAACTCCTGTGTCGTGGCACCTCCTTCTATCTGAAGAAGCGATATGGAACGGGCTACCAGTTGGTCTGCATCATGCTGAACAGCTGCGATGTAGGCGCCGTAACTGAGTTGATAAATCGGCACTTGCCGGATCTGACACCGGAGAGGGAGATGGGCACCGAACTTACGTACCGATTGCCGCACCATGAGTCCAAGAAATTCTCTGCCTTGTTGGCTGATCTCGATGCGAATTGCGATAAGTTAAGACTAAGTGGATATGGCCTGAGTATGCCTACATTGGAGGACGTTTTCATGGAAGTCAACAAGGCGAAGCGATACAAGGGAGGTCAGGAGAAGAACAACACATCCCCTGACTTCCAGACTGTGGTGTTTGACACCAAGATTAGGGAGAATCGACCTTTGGTTCGATGTCTTATGTGCTTTCAGGCTTTGCTGTTCAAAAAAGTACTGGCAACTGTTCGTAATTACTGGCTAATGCTGATACAGATACTGCTGCCCGTTCTCTTAATGACCTTGGCTATTTTAAACTACCAAGGCGGCCGCAGTTACCATGAACTGCCGGCTATGCAGATATCACCTTTTCAGTATAAGACGAGCTACGTGGTTTTGGAGGACAATTCCACCACTCATCAAATGAGTCCCTTAGCGTCGGCCTATGCTAAGCATTTGGAACGTTATGGAAAACGAAGCCATTTGCTGACAACAGGAAATCTCAGCTTCGAGAATTACATATTGAGTCTGGACGAGGGCTGGAACCACCGCTTGGACTATGCATTCGTGGCGGGAGTGACAATAGACCAAACGATCTCCACTGTCTGGCTGAATAATAAGCCCTTGCACACAGCTCCCCTGACCCTGAATCTGTTGCATAATGCCATGGCGCGGCATTATCTGGGTGAGGAGGCCGGCACCTACGTAACCAACAAGCCGTTGCCGTATAGCCACGATACCCGGGCTCTGCGACTCAACAAGGGTCAGAGATTGGGCGCCGAAGTAGCCATCTATTTGACAATGTGCATGTGCTTCGTGACGGCCATCTTCGCCATACCCATTATCAGGGAGCGGGAGACGCGAGCGAAGCTCCTGCAATTCCTGTCTGGCGTCGATGCATTCGCCTTCTGGTCAACAATTTTCCTGTGGGACTATCTGATATTCATCATCTCAGCCCTGATGGCCGTAATCACAATTGCTGCCTTTCAAGAGATGGGCTTTTCAACTTTCTCAGAACTGGGACGTTATTATGCCATATTATTGATATTTGGCTTGGGAGCTTTGCCAGCAAGTTATGTCCTTGCGTCTTGCTTCTCCGACGCCGCCACGGGTTTCATTCGCATTGGCATTTTCAATGTGGGAACAGGGTGTGCCCTATATATGCTCTATTGCACTCTTTCATTGGAGGCCTTTAAGATGAAGGATGTGGCCAATGCACTAGCCTGGTACTTTCGAGTATTTCCCCATTACTGCCTTACCAGTGCCACTCATAAGTTGCACTTGGGACACAATATTGCCATTGGATGTGATGTGCCTGCCGTGACAAGACTTACCAAAAATGTAAGGTGTAAGAAAGTGCCACTATGTTGCAAATCTCCAGATCACTTTACCTGGAAACATCCTGGAGTTCTGCCAGAGATTGTGTACACCATAATTGTGGCCATATTTCTTTTTTTTATTCTGATCATATTCGATGCCAAGCTGACACATGCCATTGTCAAGGCTTTAATGAGACTATGCAATTCCTCGAAGAAGCGAACAAGCAGTGGACCTTCTACGGAAAATCCGGATGTAACAAATGAACGTATGCTGGTCGGAGAACTAATAAGTTCCGGAAGGCAGGATATGCCTCTATTGGTGGACAACATCAGGAAGCAATATAGGAAGAAACTAGCTGTGAGGGGCGTTTCATTTCATGTCGCAAGTGCCGAGTGCTTTGGTCTCCTGGGCCTCAATGGAGCGGGCAAGACGAGTGTCTTCAAGATGTTAACTGGAGATACAGCAATCACCTCTGGAGACGCCTATATCGATGGCATAAACTTGACCACTCAGATGAGAAAGGTTCGCCATAGGATCGGCTACTGCCCGCAATTCGATGCCCTTTTCGAGGACCTCACAGGACGACAAAACCTGCGCTTCTATTGTCTCGTGAGGGGCGTCCAGCGACGCTATGTGGCCGAGATAAGCTGGACTCTAGCCCGGGCCTTTGACTTTGAAAAACACCTGGATAAGCGGACCAAACACTATAGTGGAGGAAATAAACGAAAGCTTAGCACCGCCATAGCCATCTTGGGCAACCCGTCGGTGGTTTTCCTGGACGAACCCACCAGTGGGATGGATCCCGGCGCCCGGCGACACCTCTGGCAGATAATCAGTCTCATTCGGACGGCGGGAAAGTCCCTGGTCCTCACCTCGCACAGCATGGACGAGTGCGAGGCGTTGTGCACCTGCCTGACCATCATGGCAGACGGTGAGTTTAAGTGCTTAGGCTCAACGCAGAGTCTCAAGAATCAGTTCGCAAAGGGACTCATATTGAAAGTAAAAGTGAAGTCCAAAAAGAAAACTTTCCAGAGAATCGTTCAAAAATCATCATCCTCATCGTCGGAAGTCCTAGAACTAGACAGACAATTGGATGAGAACTCAGCCAAAGTCACCGAAGACATTAAATTGATACCCGACAAGGCGTTTTCGGATCGAATTTTAACCGTTAATACTTTCATACTGAAACATATCCCCGAGGCTGAACTGAAAGATGAACGTGGTGGACTTCTCACCTACTATTTGCCAAAGAAACAGATGTTGTCTAAAGTTTTTGGGCTCATTGAGGGCAACCAGAAGAAATTAAATATCGAAGATTATCAGATAACGCAAACGAGGCTGGAGGAAATTTTCCTTGAATTTGCTTTGAATTGTAAAAATCTTGAGGCAGATGTAATTAAGAAGTAAGTTTATAACTGTTTTTTATATATATATTTATATATTATATATTTCAAGATATATTCATCTTTTCCAGAAAACGTTGCTGTTGTTAAAGCTTAAAAGTTTGAATATAACTTTAAAACAGTTATTTTTAAGGTAGGTCTCTAAAATTATATCAAAGTTTAGTTTCTCAAAACATGTATTCTTTACAGCCGAAACCTGTAGGAATTATTATGAAAATAAGCAATTTATAATTTTTTATTTGCTAAATTCTTGCACTATTATCACTATTATATATTATAAGAATTGTGTGTAGAAATGTAACAATTGCTAATCTGAATACTGAAATTTTGTTTTGTTGCTAAAGCCAAATAACGATACTACAAATTGCACTCATGTCTTCAGGAAATATTGCTATATTGAAAAGCCTGTGACCCGTTTAAGGATTGTTATTGAGCTCAACTCCTCACATCCGGTGAGCTTCTCTCCTCATCAAGGTCTCAGAGTTTCGCGGGACAAGGCTGAAGCGCTTAATATCTTGTTTATTTATTGCATTCTGCGTTTAATTAACACTTAATCCCTGTGTAAGTAATTACTCTGCTGCTGCCGCCGCCGGCTAGGCGCTCCCCTGCTCCAGCTGCTGCTCCTGCTCCATGTCCTGTTCTGGTCGCCAACAGTCTCGTGATGGAATAATTCATCTTCATAAATATGCGCTGCACTTTGGACTTGGTTTTGGTGTGGGGGAGGGGTGGAAGAACTGGGTCTGGGTCTTGGTAGGATGTGGGTTTTGTGGGGGGCGCTTAAAAAGCATTAAGTTGCGCGTCGGACCCAGCACGCTACGCCCCTGAGCGCCATTAACTCGAAAAACTGGACAGAAGCGGGAACCAGAGCAGAAGCTGATGCAGAAGATGGGGGTTAAACACAATGGGATGGCCATAAACACACTTATAAAACAATAACAAGACAAGGAAAGACTGTGCCACTGAGAAAAATGAATATAAATAAGTCCTCAAATGGATAATTTTCGCTCCTCACATTATATTAAGTTTAATTTTAACAACCAATTTTATGTATTAAGTTAATTTGCCTATTTCCTCGCAGTATATGTATGTATATGTGGTGCCACTTACCATCAGCTGTGGGATTCTCACAGAGCCACATCTTGCAACAGTGGCCGGGAACTTCGACAAGCCGCGGCGATCGGCAGGAAATCGTGTCCTCCGGCGCCGGCAGCTGCTCGTTGGGACAGAGCGTCGAGCAGGCGTGGCGGCCATTCTGCAAATGCCACATTAAAATACATTAAATATGTTGGGTCAACGTTGCTGCTTATTTAGCTTTTCCGGGCAGCCGAAAATAAAGTCATAATGTAAAGAAAATATTTGGCCAATCGCACGAAGGGGAACTAACTTGGCGAGGTCCCGGTAAAGTTCTCGAGTTTGGCCACCAAATTTATTCACTGGAGGTTGTTGCGTGTGTGTGTCAAGCCCTATACGGAACAGGGCTAAGCCCTCGCGAAGCTTATGAGTGCGAAAGGGATGTACTATTTTGGTAACCTGTTTAGCAAGCATATCGGAATGGAGAACCGATAAGAAAAATACTAATAAATACTAGGATAACACAAGCGTTAGGTATTTTTATACTGACGAATTTTTGACTGGGGCTCGAAACTTTAAAAATTATATTCATAAAAAACGCCGTAATGCCGCAGTTTTCAGTGAGGTTGAATTTAATTTATTTAATAAATTTAAGGGGTAGCCAACATTGTGGGACCTTGCAAAAAAAAAAAAAAGTATGACTTGTTTTATTCCTACAAAAGTTTTGAGGGCGGTCGGTTAATTTTGGCGGCATAAGATTAAAATCTTGTTAAAGATTCTCAAAAAAATTCCACACGCTACTCACCTTCTTTTATTTTTTTTATTGCTTTATAAATATATCATATTTTTAACAACAAAACTTCTTGCCAACACTGATGACAAAATTAACATTTTGAGACAGACCTTAAACTACTTTGTTTGTAATCCTCTTTCCGCCCATTAAGCGGTCAGAGAGCGATGATGCTTTTTTTCGCCGCTCTCTGTCTTTGGCATAGTCACGAAATTGCATTGCATAAATTTTGCGGGGCATTCGAGTACTCGTATTTGTGTTGGTTTTATGCCACATGATAAACTACCGAAGGAAATAAGGTGCAGAAACGCAGACCAGAAGTGGAAAAACTGGGTTACAAGGCGAGGCTCTTGGCCATGAAGCGATGTAAGGGATTGAGTTTTTGCTATGTTTTGAAATTTATTTATAAATGAACTTGAAACCGATTAAACTTTATGCATTATGCTTCAGCCTAGCTCTATAACAATTAACACAGAAGTAGTTCCTGGAATATTTGAAACATTTCTTTGTACCATAAAAATAGTTTGTTTTATATACTACTTTTACTAATGCATTTATTTAAAATTAGTTTAAGCACTATTTATCCTTCATTAGCCGTTGAATTTGGCTTACCTAATTTGTCGGCTATTAAAAAACTACTACTGCTGCAAAATTGTAATTTCAAGCGTTTCACACTTTATTTAAATTTTAAATAAAATTGCTACAGAGCGAAAGCAATTCACATTTAAATGGCGCAAGTGTTGGCGCTAATCCCACCGAAAATATATATAGGACCCAAAAATAAAAAACTTAAGGCCAGCAAAAAGGGGAAGTGAAAAGCGGAATGCGGGACTAAGCACAGGTTAAACAACAGCGATCCCAAAACGGGAATCGTTTCACTGAACTGCAGTTGGCTTTTGGCCGGAATGTGGCTTCGTATTTGTGAAAGTGCTTTGCTGTGTCCCTGTGAATGTGGTAAACACAGAGAAAAATGTAAAGGAAAATAAATTACAAAGTATAAACACCTATAATGGAGAAATAAAAAATATAATAAGGAAAAGTAAGTCGTTTTGAAGTAAGCTATTCAGTAAAAAGTAAATACAGTTCATTATGAGAGTTCTTAAAAATATATTTTTGGTTTGCTTCCTTTTTCACTTCGTTCTTTTAAGCACCTTAGAAAGTGATTACCAATCTCCAGATATTTGTATTATTTTTATAATTTAGGAACAACTTTATACCAATCTAAACAAAAAAAAATTTTAAGAATTATAAAATTTTGCTGAAAAAAATCTCGCAATTTTTTTCTCTACTTAATTAGTTTTTCCAGTGCATAAGTATCTGTATCTGTGTTTTCGGTCCTGTGGCTGAGGATGTCTGTAGTTTGTGGCCAACTCTTGTGCGGATAGCCCTCGGCCCTCCGTAGTCGACGCCCCCAGCGACTCACCTCGCAAACGCATTGAGTTTTACAATCCAATTTAAATGTGACTCCATGTGCGAATGTTGTGTTGCCCACGCTGCAATTGGCTGCAGGCGGCAAAGACGGGCGGCGAAATCGGAATAGAAATCCAAGGTTCCGGTTGGTTGTTGTTGGGTTCCCATTGTTGTCACCGAAAAAGCGTTGGTTGCATGTACCGGAGGCGGAGAGCAGAAAATATAGAAAATACAAAAGTTAAATGAGCATAAAAACTCTATGAAGGTGAGTTGAAAATTTTCCAATAGGAAATTGTGTACTGTGTGTGTCTGTGTGCCCTTTAAAATGAAAGGAACTTCCTGCCATTGGAGGTCCTTTTTGACAGTCAGTGCTCTCTCTGTCGTTGTGCTTCTACTTGTTTATTATTTCATTTCATTTCGTTTCATTTCCCAGCTAATTTATGTCATCAAATGCGTAATACATGTCGTATGTGGTCTGTGCAATGCCAATGAATGAGAAGCCAATTAATGTCAGTGTGCTATTTGCCATGTGTTTGTTATAAATTTTGCTGGAATCGCATATTTACAACGCAAACAATAGACCTGCGTTTGCGTTCGTGTCTCATCAAAATTGATATTGACAAATGCTGCTGCTTTATGGCATGCCATTAGGTCGCCAAAGTTTGCTTTTGCCGAAAAAGATTTTCTTTTTTACAGAGAGGAAAATTTGGGTGAGAGAAAATCAAGGAGATATACGTTTGGAATAACCCTGTTTTAAAATTAAATTAGCTTGTGACCTTATTTTTAATGAGTAGCCTCTAAAGAATAATATCCTTTACTTTAAGTTACATCAGCTTGGGTTTTCTATGAATTTCTAAAAAATTTGGTTCGCCTAAATAATTAATTTCAAATGTCTTAGAAATATGGCATGTCATTAATATATCCCCATATTTTCGTAGAATTTTCCCCCAGTGTCCTTTCGCATGTTTCCGCTTATATTCCTATCTCTCCTTTGTGCTCGTTCCTTGTTCTGGCCTGGCTGAAAACTCGTGTGTGTAGCCGCCAATCACAATTACTCGGGCTTGTGGCAAGGCATTTGCAATCGTACTGTGGAAGCTGTTAGCTCACAGAACCTGCTTCTCCTCCTACCACTTGTGCCTTTCTGTGGGAGATCGGGTACGTGCCCTGTACTTTTCCACTTTGAATTGATTTCACTGGCGACGTGACTGCCACGTCAGGGAGGAGTAGAGAACACTGGCATCATCATTCATTTGGCATCAATGGTTAATGTGAAAATTGGCATTGCGCAAGCTGATTGTAATGAATATGGGCACGTTGTCGCATCTTTATGACATTAGCAATTTACGTTTATATATTGAAAAGTACGAGTATCTAGGGGTATTGTACCCGCACCGACTCAGTGTCATTTCCGAAAGTGCAATCTTCTTAATGTATTTTTCCGTACTCTCAGGAAGATGTGTGCACACTTTAAGTGTGTGTGTGTAAGAAATTCTTATATGTATGTATATAAAGAAGGACGTTTTTTGCACATGCACCTGTGAGGAAGTTTTGTGTGAGCAAGTTCGTTACAACGAATCGCTTATCCTTAACGAATCGAGCTGAGCAAAAACAAGGCGAGGCACTCAGGGTAAGGATTTCAAAGAAGATTAAATACTCTTAATTTTAAGCGGAAATCGAAGAAGAAACAAAGATCTGGAGTTAAATAGTTAAGAATTTAGTTCTTCTTATAACACCAGAAAGTTCTTCCATTTTGATGATATTTATACTTCATGGAAACTATTTTCTAGCTCAGAACAAGAGTGTTCCAGTTCATCACCAGTACCTTTAAATTTAAAGAATTTTTGTACTAGTTAATGCTTAAGTGCTTGCTCTACTTTGATCCAATATTCAATATACCCTCTTGGATACAAAGTGTAGGCGGAAGTGAACTCCTGAAATGTGCATTGCGAGCGCTTTTATCTGCCGCTCGTTGACAACATTAAAGGTCCTCGGATGCTCGGCAAAGCGCACGCAAGGCGTCGCTGATATGTCTCTCTGCCTGGCTACACCATATACATAATATATATACATATACCTAATACCTAATACCAATGGTGCCGGTGCACCCCCATTTTGGGTCACGTGTCCGCAGTTTATTTGTTTTATGCGGCCTCTGCAAGACCCTACTGCCTTTGGACTCGATGGAGTGTTTGTTTTACTTAGAGTTTTAGATTTACTTAAGTCGTTGATGACCATGACCAAATAAAGTTTCATTTTGTACCAAGATTTACAGCACTCGAGCGTGTGCGACAAGTTTTGAGTGCCCTCTCCGCCTGGTTGGATCACGGTTATACGAAAAAAAAAACTAAATAAAATGTGGACAGGCCAAAGTAGTCCTTACTCCAAACAAAAGTTTGCTCGAAGAACTCTGGCCCAAGCTGCGTATGCGCAATTTTTTTTTATCTCAAGTGTTTGCTTGGGACATCACATGTGATTGAGGGCTGAAAATTGTTCCCAATTTTACTTTAGAAACTTAAATCTTTATTAGAGATTGTGCCTGGCCCTAGGATATATGTTTCACAAAACACTTGGCCCAGAAGGCCAAGGCAAAAGCCAAAATCAAAGTTCAAAAAGCTGACCTGGGTAAAACACTATTAGCTATACAAGAAATTAAAGGTAAAAAAGAATATACATTTTTTAAGAAAATAATCTAACATTTCTAGTTTTAGGTTGATGAATATTAATATAGAAAACTGCCTTATAGAAAGCTGTTATAAATCTCAACTTGTATGATTGAAAGACATTTGTAAAATTATCCTTTCCCTTTAGCAACTTTTCAAAGAGAGTGTTTTTTTTCAAATTTATGACCATGGCCATTTCTTGGCATCGCCTGCAAATGATATGTTCAGAACTAATCTTTGCAGCTCATTCGAAGTGAACTTTTACGGCTTGTTTGTGTGAGGGAAAAGAGAGCTCTTCATTGCTTCACGTATTCGCAAATATTTTTGGGCCAAGTTCACAGACTCTGAGCATTTTTCGTGTTCCTGTTAAACTTTCTAAGGAATAAAGAGCAAGTTTTACAGTTTAAATAAACTTGTTCTGCACCGCCTGGACAATGGAACTTAGGTTCTAGGGTAAGGGAGAGGTGAGCACTAAGAAAAATATAACTTAAATCTTATTTTTACAGGTAGGAAAGTGGAACTAAAAATTTATAAGCATCTCAAGGATCACAAACTAGGTAAAACCCATTTTAAATCCTTAAAATCTTTTAAGTTTCAATGAAATACAAATAATACTTAAATTTTTTAAGTTTAAAAATACATTTTATAGTCATAATAAGCCACTTTAAAATTGAATTTCTATATATTTTTCCCACTGCATGCCTCAGAAGCCAATGATGACGTGTGGGGCATTGATATGTCCTGGGGTAGGACAACTCGGTGGACTACGTGCGAGGGCCGCCAGGAGCTCTATGCTCTCAGTTTGGCCAGCAAAACTTTTATTTTGGACCAGGCCGAAGGCACACACACACACACAAGCTGTATTGGCATTTAACTCAAAACTTTTGACTCGAACCGGGGTATGGGGTTCTAGCAAAAAATATAAAAAACATATATATTATATAGAGGAAGCACGATATTGGTTGAATTTCTCTTATCGTTGTTGTTGTAACGCCCTCAAAACGAATTGCATCGAATCGAAACGAAAAGTTTCTCGCACAGTTCGGACCACTGCTGCTGCTGTTTAATTTCGAACAGCGCTCTACGACAACATCATGTGTGTGTTGAAAGCATTGAAAAGCATAGAAAGAGCATGGAAAATGGCACATGTTGGGGCGAATCCGTAAAAGTGGGATATGTGAGGAGGTACAAAAAAAACGAAGAAAGCGAATCGAACATAAAACCATTAAAATCACTTTACTTGTTAGTTAGCTGCTGTGTGTGTTTGTGTGGATATTTCCCAGGAGATGGTATATCTAAGCTAAGCTAAGCTAAGCTGGGATCCTGGATCTGAAATCCTGAATGCTGCTGGTTATATAGGTGCGCACAATCAATATTAGAAAAGAGCGTGGAGTCCACAACTTGGCAAAAGCAAAAAAACAAGCAATAGGAATTGGGAACAACGGAAACATTTCCTTGCTGCAAGTTTTAATGAAATTTCTGTGCCCATCTATTGTGCCTGTCAAATTTTGTATTCCTTTTATTTCGGCTTCTTTCTCGGAAAATATCTGTAATTTAGGGGATTTTTTTTACAGAAGGCAATCGTTGAAAAAGCACCTTCCTTTGGTGAGAAATTAAATTTTAGGCAGCACTTGGAAAGTTAAGTAATTATATCAGAAATAAACAGATTTAACCAATATTAAAGAGTAATAATAAATATTTAGGGCTATTTAAAAAAATCATTTTTTCTTTAATACAATTTTTTTTTTTGGCTCTTAAACTACCTAATCAACAGATATAATATATTTTGTTGCCATTTATGTCATATATTTTATCATTAATGTATTATTTTTATGAATTATTATTTAAACACCAAATGAAAATTTTAATGAAATTGAGCAATATTTTTAACATTTTCTACCTTAAAAAATTTACATAAATATTTAGTCAGTCAGCATTAAAGAGAAAATCCAAATTAATGGCTTGGTTTTTGCAACAAAAAAACTCGACTCCAATAGCTTTTTTTTGATGATGATAATGATGCCACTCCTTTGATTAATGAAGCCCACACACACACAGTAAATGTAATTCGGAAATCTTGCTCTTCAACTCAACTTTCAAATTGCAAAAAACGCAACATCGTTGCTGTGCAATTCAATTGAAATCGAAATCCTGAGGAACTTACCCGGATTGGGATGCCTGGGCAACTGATCCGTTAGGAAAAAACCAATGGTGATGGGATTGCATAATTAGGAAAAGAGAGCATTAAGGGCATTCATAAAAGATTTTCATGGCTGCTTCGTTTTCGTTCACACTCACTTTGATGGCCTTAAAGCCCAGACTCAGACTGGCCTCGACTTCAGCAACGAGAGCATTACCAAAAATCCCCAGCAGCGGCAGCAGTATCAACATTTTCTGAAACGGGTGAAACTCGAATTATTTACAAGCAGCAACAGAATACATATATATAAACAAAAATAAAAACAAAAATAAAGGACGAGGCAGGTCGACTTTATTAAGGTCAATTCAATGTCTGGTTCGGTTTTTGGTTACGGCTAATGGTTACGACAACGGCCATGGTTACGGTTGTGTTTTGCATTTTAGGCTTGGCTCCTTTCACGCTCCTGTTCTTGCTCCAGCTCCTTTTTCTTCTACATTTTTCGGAGATTTTCACGCCACCAGCCCACCTTTAATATCTCAAGTATTTTGCGAATTATATTACACACAGACAGCGAAAGTTTTTGTGTTATTTTTTGTTGTGTAGACAAGCAAACGGTATAATTAATCAAAGGCAGGTACTTAAAAAAGTTTTTTTTTGTGTGCCTAGTAATTTTATTAATATTTATACAGCTTTTTATTTATTGTTAATTTTTGTTAGGGGATTATAAAAAGTAAGTGTAAAAAATGTATACAAAAATGCGCAGGTGAATAATTAGAGAGATGACCTTGCCAAAGGCAGAAATGTTGAATTTATGTAGCAATTAAAATGATATTTGTTTATTTTAGTGGTAAGCAATGTGTTTAATTACATGTAAAGTTAACAAATCCGTATTTAATTTCAGTATTAAACACTCAAGTTGCACTTTTAATAATTTGATTAAGTTATTCTCTGCTAATTGGTCATTTATTTCATGATGAAAAGTCAATATGGATCAAATTTCACTTGAAACATAACAAACTCAATTGCTATCAATTGTTGCCACTCCAAAAGGCTTTTGTTTAAACAGAGAAATAATAACCATAATGAAGTAATGCTACAACAATGCCCGGTTTAATAATAAAGCTAATTGATTTTATTGCCAACACAGACTAAATGATGAAAGTTAAAGTATTGTTTTTTCCCTTCTCTCAGTTACCTGTACAATTAATTCGGTTGAAAGCATTTAATATTTTTTATCTGCAAATACCTTTGGGTTTCGGTTTCCCTTGGGCTTAAGTCATCAGCATTTTAACACTTTCGGTGGACATACATTTCTCTTTTTTTCATTTATGTTTTCATGGAAACTGATATATTTATGGTTGCAACTTTTACGCCTGGGAGTGTTAATTATTTCCGAGGTGTTTGTGTATGCTTTTTACCCGCTTTGTTTGCAATCAATTTACGCGCTTTTTAATGGCTAAGAACAACACGCATACGCCGTGGTGGCCACCTCACCGTATATTTCATTTTTCGCGCACAAAAGGCGCAAAAGCTCATTAAAAAATATTTTCCACTCATGCGTGAGCGTTTTTAAAAGGTATTTAATTAAACTTTAATAACAAAAACAATAAGCGGAAATGCCCGGCTACCGGTGGAACAAAAAGGAAACGCAAAAGCAATGAACGAAGAATGGAGGAGGCTGGAGGAGTCCTGCGGCTTAATGCGAAAGATTTCAATTAACGACACGAGCGTCCGTGAGCTGCTAAGTGGATAAACAGGACGTTGAAAATGGAACGAGAGCGAGGACATTGAAATTGGACGGTAGCGGACAGCCGGGGAGTGACGGATGAGTGGCTATCGCTCATGTGGAACACCCATTTGGATGCAGAGAGGGACTGCATCAGTGGACTGCATTGAATGCGGCTTCATTAAGGTGCCGCTCCAAGGAGCTATGAGCTATCCCCCCAGTCCTTGTCGTAATTATCGTAATTACAATGAACGATGACGGAGGGGAAATGTAAATGTGAATGTAAATCGACAAGGACATGCACTTGGACAAGGATACAGCACAAGACGGCAGTAGACCAGAGCTGCCATCTAACTAGTTCAGATTATGTTATCACGAAATTATTTAAAACATTTTTGAATGGGCGAAAAATGAGAAAGCTAAATAAAAATCAAGGTAAAACCTTAGAGCTTGAAATGAAATGGAAATGAATAAACACCAAAAAAAGGAAGTTACTTTTAGGGTAAATAACTATCAACAGTAGATAGTTCTTCTTATTATTTAAGTCTTGGCCGACAACCGTCTCTTCATGCTGGGGATGCTAGAACTAGTTGGGAGTTATAAGAATATGTTCAAGAATATCTCGGAATAAAATTTACGGTTAATTCACCATGCTCTAAAAATCAATAAAATAGAAAAAACAAACCTTACAAATCTTATTTATGGTAGTTTTTTCTTGATTTTTACAAGCTTTGTCTTAAATTCATGGAAAGCTTTTCTTTCATTTTTTTTAGTTTTAAGACGAATTTTTTTTTGGCAATTTTCCGTAAAGTCTTGTAAAACATTTCTTTCAAAGTCATTGTAATCTTTTAATTAAAGACAATCATCGCTGCAGATAATACTTATTTTCTCACGAAATTTATACTGAGTTGGGTTTTCTGAAAATAGAAACCCTTACAAGCTGCCAACTCTGGTCAATGATAATAATAAAAGCCAACGAGGCGCTTGAGACCGGTTAACAAAGGCTGGCACAGGAATTACAGGTCCTGAAAGAGAGCCCCGGGAACCCCTTTTAATGGATGGCCCGCTGCCGTCGTCAAGTCTGGAGATGAATCGCTCTGATCTGTTAATTCCGAGGGGCAAATGTGGGCCACGTACAGAGACTGCCACATGTTGCTCTGCCTTGCCGTGCCTTGAATGGCAAATGGTAAATGGTAAATGGAAAAGTGCAAGGAGGTAGCGAACAAGAGATGTATGTAGCCCATCCATTTACCCATCCATCCTGCTGTCTGTTTTGTATTTATAATTATGATGAAAGGGGGCAGACAACCCACTCGCAACCTAACCCATATAGTAACCCATACACCATACGTGCACACCCATTCAGCCCGAGGCGAACGGGGCACAAATTGTGTGTGTCACTTCGGAAATGAGCAGGGAAAAAGCCAAAGCAAATGCAAAAGGATAGGGAAAAGGAAAACGGAAAAGTCTGTACCAGCTGAAAGCGTTTAAAAATGTTTGCCGCAGGATTCTGCACAAGTAAAGTTGATGATTTCAAAACAGAGAACAGGATAGGACACCTCTGGGGAGCTATATCATTAAATTTAATGAATAGATAACAACAAAACAGGAACTACTAGCTCACAGGCTGAATCACAGGACCCCCCAAAAAATATATATGCAAAAAAAAAGAAACACAGTGCAACCAAAAAAAATGTTAATGCAGTAAAAAGTTTGACATATATGCTGAAAAAAATAAAGATATTATTAATTAAAATATGTATAACCTTTAATTTATAAACTAAGAACTATACAGCTATATGACTATATAAAATGAAATGTGTACGTAATATTTTATGTGATGTTTAAAAATATACATCAAAGTACTAGAAAAACTTTTAAATTCGTACGATTTACTTTACAATTATTTAAAACGAATTTAAGAAGAAGTTTTCCTTGAGACTTTCTTTTAGAATAAATAGCGTAAATATTAAGCACAAGTTTTTCCTCCTTTCATATTTCCGTATGTACCAACATATACATAGAGTTGCAAAAAACCTGACTTGAAGGTATGGCTATGCTGACGGGATTTTATGACCTTTTTAAATGACCATTTACCCCGCAAATTGATTAATGATCCAACAGCCAAACAGGCAGACACCCCCTCATAATTCGATGGCTTTAAAGCATTTTTAAGCCCATGTTTGTCCGCCTAAATATGTTTGCTCTGGTTTCTGGTTTCCGGTCTCTGGAAATTAATGATATTGTTAAGCCATTTTAAATGAGCCAACAAATTAATCTTGTTTAATTTTTGAAGTTGAGCATAATGGGTCAGGCATTAGCATGACTGCTTTCGCCCTATTTTCCCCATAATTTTATGTGTAAATCAGTATAAATCCTGATTCCTTGCGGGGCCAAAGCTGATTGTTTGACTGTTCATCATTCATAAGCCGCAGTGGGTGTGGGTGAGCGTGTTGATGTATTGCAACGTTAGCATCTTATTATTCAAAACACACACAAAATACAACATGACACACACAGCACACACACACACACTCTGGAGTACGCCAACGACCGATGTCAGCGATGACAATATAATAATGATGATGAACGCCATCATCGCGAGCTGTTGAGGCCTCTCATCGGGATGATAACAACGCGTGACAACAATGCTGACACATCGAAAGACTGTCATTCCATCAATTATTCAGAACCTGCAAATCATCAACAAAACGCTCAGGATTCCGAGGGAGTCGAGGCCCGATACCCACTCTTATTTAGTCCTCTAACTGCAAATGGATCAAAACCAGGCAACGTCAACATGCAACAATGGGAACACAGCAAACTTGGAGAAAATAAATAGTCTAGGGAATATAGTCAGGCCTGCTCCGGTTCTCGAATTTGGTTTTCGATTTCGATTTGGCCAAAAGCTTTCGATTTCGATTTTAGCTGCTCCGGTTCTCGAGTAGTTTTCGGTATCGTTTTGTTATCGGAATGTTTAATATTT
>VNJS01003884.1:0-10899 GCA_008042575.1 Drosophila watanabei | reverse complement strand
ATACAATTGGAATCTGCAAGGGTATACAAACTTCGGCGTGCCGAAGTTAGCTTCCTTTCTTGTTTAATAAGAAATTCCTTAGTTATTTAATTTAAAAAAAAAAAAAAACATGAATAGAAGTGCTGAAAATTAAGCTCCAAGGTCGGGTTAAAATCATTACCCGGTTAAACGTGCGATTAGAACAGGGATCGATTCCGATTTTGGAGGAAGAACGTCCGACACGAACATTTACTTACAGCTTGTATCATTAATTCTGAAAATTCATTCTACTCCTGGTGCTTACGATCACCATATTGTTATGGGAGATTTCAACCTTCCGTTCATATCTTGGATGCCCTCCCCTGACTCGAATATTCTTATTCCCACTGCACCCCATGATTTTGTTTACGGCCTTATTGACCTTTCATTTGGACAAATAAATCATGTAAGAAACTGTGGTGACAAAGTCCTAGACCTTTTTTGCGTCGGAGCTTGCTTATGCCTAAGAATTGACCCTCTCTCCAGGCCCGAAGAAGCTTATCACCCCACTCTTGAGATATTTCTAGAAGTATTGACTCCATTACTGTCTTGTCCTTTAGCTGGGCCAGCAACTTTTCGCTGTTTTCGTAAAGCTAATTTCTCTGACATGAACACTTATTTATCTTCGGTCGATTGGCCTTTTTTTTGGACTCTCCTTCTGACGATCACGTAAACACGGTTGACCGTTTATATGACATTATATACTCAGGATTTGACATGAATATCGTTTTTACCTTCTGACGTCTTGCATAAGCCTCCCTGGTTTTCTCGTCGGCTTTCCAACTTGAAAAATGTGAAGTCTAGACTTTTTAAATAGTTTAGTAGAACCGGGTTGCAAGTCGACCGTGCTAGATACTTAACAGCACGTTCTAATTTTTTGACACATCATTCTGAGTGCTACATTAATTACCAGAATCTGTGTTGAAACGAGTTCCACGCAAATCCTAAGCAATTTTACGCGTTTGTCAATTCTAAACGAAAATCTCAAATCTTTCCATCATGTCTACATCTCAAGACTGAGTCCGCTTCTAGAAATTGTGCTAGTGCGCTATGTAGACCACTGTCCAAGCTGTATCATTTTTTCCTGAATGTTGGAAGGAATCCTTCATAATTCCCCCTCAAAAAGGGTCCAACATCGAAAACTACCGAGGGATTGCAAAGCTTAGTGCGATTCCAAAATTATTCGAACTTTTAGTTATTGCTCAGCTTCAACACCTATGTTGCTCATTAATGTCCACCTCGCAGCATGGCTTTATGAGACACCGGTCTACGTCCACAAACCTTCTTGAGTTTTGTGCTGTAATAAGGAAAGCGTTAAAATTCAACACACAAACTTATGTTATTTTTATAGACTTCAGCAAAGCCTTTGATTCTGTAAATCACCTCCTACTTACAAAAAACTGCTTTCCTGTTTTGTTGATTAATTGGATTTCTACTTATTTATCGAACCGAACTCAAAAAGTAGCTCTTAAGGGATAATTTTCAAATCGTGTACAGGTAACTTCGGGTGTCCCGCAAGGGAGTCACCTTGGTCCACTTCTGTTTGGCATTTTTATTAACGACTTGCCCTATGTTGTTCTTTATTCCCATGTGATGATGTACGCAGATGACGGTAAACTATGTTTGCCACTGACGAATTCAAACTCTCATACGCTTTTGCAAACTGACTTGAACAATATGTTGCCTTGGTGCAACAACAATTTGCTATTCCTCAACAACTCCAAATGTAAACTTATGCAAATTATTCCATTGGGAGAAGTGTTCTTAAACGCATTTACTCAGTTACTGACCATGAAGTTCTGTTTAAGCATAACTTAAACTTCATCGACCATATCGGCATAATTGTTGGTAAAGCCAAAGGGGTTTTCGGCTTTATTAAGCGCTGGTCGAAGGAGTTTGATGATCCCTATACCACTAAACTCCTTTATGTCTCTTTTGTTCGGCCAATTCTGATCACCTTAATATGCGAAATTTGAAGACCTTATTGAATCAGTTCAGAATCAATTCATTTTCGACCAATTGCACTAAATGTGTGTAAATCGAATTTTGAGATGTACGACCCTTTCCGCCATTATGTACGGCCTATATTTCTTTATTACATGTTGACATAACACTGAAATGATTTTAAGACACCTATCCTTGCCTCTGCCCACCTGATGTGAGTCAGAGCATATCATTAAAAAACACTCTTTACCCGGTCAGAGGTAAGGATATGGATGACAATGACAGAAATTTGCTATTATCGAAATAAATATAAAAATAATAATATGTGGACTCGAAAACTTAAATGCTTCGATTGAAAGGCAAAACAATTACATGAAAAGATAGAAGACATAGATAGTGGCGATGAATTTGGCGAGGAGTTGAGAGAACTATGTATAGTGACCAAAAAAAATGTCGCTGTTATCTGTCTTGCAAACAGCCACCAATAGCGAAACTCCTGGATTCGCTGCTGTAGCATCAACAAGTACTGCGCGGCTTCCGAATTTGGCATTGCCATAATTTATGGGAAAATATTCGGAGCTTAAAAAGTTCATCAGTCTTTTCGAAACTTTGTTTTATAAAGACGCCAGCATTCCAGTTACCGAAAAAATTAACCATTTAATATTATTTCTCTCTGGTGAAGCTTTAGGAACAAGTAAAGCTTACCAAGTCACCGCACAGTAGTTGGGCTTGTATGGAGACGCGGTCAAAAATACTTCTAGTAGACATATCGCTATGAAATTAACACCACAAATCAAGGAAAATATTCTAAGTATATAGGAAAAAAATTGGGTTTATAGGCTGTCTATATAATATAGCTGCCATATTAACGGTCCGTTAAAAATCAACATTTAGTATGAAAAACTTTTTTGTTTTTCAAGATATCTAAACCAATCTTACAATATATATATATATATATATATATTGTAAGATTGGTTTAGATATCTTGAAAAACAAAAAAGTTTTTCATACTAAATATATATATATATATATATATATATATTCTTAACAAATTTGGTTAGAATCAGAGAACTATATCTTATAGCTCCCATACAAAATTTTGCTGAAACTCTTAATAAAAATCTTTTTTTCACGAGAGTTGCTCAAATCTTAGCCCCAAAAAGTAAAAACAATAAAAAATTCATATATACGATAATTTATTCGTCTAGCAACAAATGCACACCGCTTAACAATTTTCTTTTTTTTTTGTGCATGGTAGTTTTCATTGCCCAGTTATGAAAGGGTCTGAACTTAAGGGCAACCTGTTAAACAAATCCTTATTTGTCTCAATTCCTTAAGATATATATCCAATATGCCTTTTAAGTTCACTTATGTCAACAATATAGCCGTTTTTTACAATGTTCGATACCAGGATTTCAATCTTTTTTTTTGTTTTTCTACTATGCTTCCCTTTTCGTCGCACCATAAATTAAAAACATAAGATCGTGCAAACACACTATTGAGAACCTATTTAAATTTAATTAAAAAAAAAAAAATAATAATAAAAACTATTAATAAATGAATAAAAAGTTTTTAAAAGTTAACCATAAGCATGACACACGAATACAGAGCTACAGCACAACTAGTAAATAAACGGCAAAATCGGACAAAAAATACAAATACCTGCTGCATTCGGATCAAAATATATTGACGCTGGGCAGCTCCCGGCAGCTGATTCCTTTTGGACATTAATCTTTTGTTATTTAGCTTTTAATAATAAGAGATTTGATCATCGGATGCGATCGGCGTAACAACTAAAAGCTTAAGGGAAAGTACAAACACGAAAACGAAACACACTCACAAAAGGTTAATTGGGATTATTTTTGTATAAGACGATATACCACGACAAACAAAGTGTTATAAAAGAAAAATCATAGTTAATACCTGATACAATAATATATATATTTTTTTTTAAGTTTTTATAACTTGAATTTCTTAACTTGTTTACTTTTCATACTGGTGTCACTTTCATAGAATACACAACGCACAGAATTGCGTAGCGCATTGTCTAACTTTATGGTATTTTTTCACAACGTGCGAATGGTCACACTCTAAAAATACGTTTGATTCAAAAAGTTAATTTATTTATGAGATGATCGACATACTAAGAATTGTGAAATTTTGACTTTGGCTTTTTTATTTTTGTCATATGGGAGCGTCCACTGTGCACCGAGAGCAATTACGAGAAGGCAATGGTCAGCTTAAAAAAGGTTTTCGATAACGAATGCCTAATCTTTATAAATAACATATCAAAATTGTTCAGTCTTCCGAAAATATCGCATCAGTCCGCATCCTCCTTGAGAAACCTTATCCATACCGTTTTATCGATTTGCGGTTCTCTCTTATCGATAGGAGATGACACAAAGAGGAACAGCTCGATTATGAGATTGCCGCTTTGGTCCGATTTTGATAAAATGTTAAGTCGCCGATATCAGCACCTATCTGCTAAAGAATCGACAAAGCCGAAGCAAGACAAATTAGTGTCGAGCAACAGCAAGCCTCAGCAAACTTCTAGCTATTGCAATGCAGCAGATCATATATTGACAAATTGCAGTCCATTTGGGCGTCTCTCTGTAATGCAAAGGTTCGAGTTGGTTAAGTCTGCCTCCTTATGCATCAATTGTCTGCGAAAAGGCCATACTGAGTCGAAATCCAAAGGCAAAAAGTGTCGAGCTTGCGACCGATCGCATCACATAACACTACGTGTTAGCCCGACCACTGCTGAATTCAAACCAACCCAAACCTATTTCATAACGGAAGAACTGGCTAACTGCTTACAGATCCATAGGGAGAAGTCGCGTATCAACTTGCATAGTATTGCCGAGTCTAACTCTCGAGTTAGGAAAAAATACACACAGTAATGAAGTAGCGAATAAATGGTAGTGATTTCTCTTTTGACTTCTGGATCCTGATATCGAACTTCGGCTATCATCCTATTCCATCGGTGAATGTCAGTGATTGGAAGATCCCAAAGAACTCATCATTAGAAGACCCCTACTTTACAAGTCTCAATATATTGATATGTTAACGGGAGCCAAATCATTTTTCGAATTGCTAGCTGTTGGTGAAGTTAGACAAGGTCCAGACTATCCAACTCTGCAGAAGACCCTTCTGGGTTGGGTTGTCTCGGGCAAATACAAATCTTCAGTCCATGTACACTGTAATCATACATTGCTCCATATGAATAAATAAACATTAAATTGAAGTTCTCTGTTCAAGTACTCAAACCAAGTGGGCAAAATCCAAGCCGATCTATATACATTAGCCGGCTAACGGAAAGTGCAAGTGTTAGCATAACTGACACGAGCGGGCCTCACATGTATATGAACCCAAGTGTATGTGCATATCCCCTCGCGCTCAAGCCTAAGCAAGCTTAGCTGTATATCTAGGAATATATACCGTCTCTCCGCTGCCACAGTTGGCATCGCAGCTACGAGACATAGCCTTCTGTAGCTCTTAAAATATATTTGTATAATCAAAAACTCTGGAGATGTTGTAGGGGCACCTTCGCTGCTCAATTCCAATAAAGTAACAGAAATAATATTTGAAACCAACACTCTTTTATATGGGGCCAGAAATATCAAAATAAATTACTTTTCAATAGTTTCAGTTGTAGTGAAGAACCTCAAGTATCAAGTATTGATAGTACACTACAGAAGTTTTCGTCACTGGTGGAGCGGATAGGCAGTTTTAACTCATAGTATGAAGAAGAGATCCCTCGGAATCCTTGAGATTGTATAAGCTCAACACATATGGTACTGCACCAGCCCCATTTCTGGCTATTTGATGTTTAAAAAGGCTGAGTGAATCTGCAAAATGTTTACTCCTTAGAGCTGCTGATGTAATTGGATCAGACTGTGTCAGAAGTGTCTTAGGTTCTTTAAACAGCGGGATTTTAATTGGCAAAGTGGTTTTCAAACTCACCTGAGGTCATTGCATCTGAGAGCACAGTTAAGTCTATACCTATCTCTGATTCAGAGTCAACGAAGGCGTTACGAAAATCATGGATGCCTAGCGAAGATGTCTTAAAGTTCAAAATTGACATATCTGTCATGGGTCTCCGAGGGTCAAAACGGAACAATCTATCGGTTACATCGAAGCTGTTTGACCCCCTCGGCTTATAAAATCCCATAGTAATTAAAAGAAAGGTCTTTTTGCAGGAACTCTGCCTTAATAAGTTAGACTCAAACAGCATGGAATATGCTGAGAAGCACCCTGTCTCAACTGGATGAGATATCTATTCCTCGGCTTGTGCATTTTCCCTATCGAGCGAATAGTACACTGGTCGGATTCTGAAGTTACTCTTCATTGGATTCGATCTCATCCATCTTCGTTGTCGACTTTCGTTTCGAGCATGAGATTCAAGAATGGTCAGGAGAAGCTACATGGCGGCATGTACCAATAAAGGAGTGCCCAGCAATTGGGCAGTCAATCTAGCTCACAGGACTAATGATTTTGAAGGATGAAGAAAACTGGCCCAAAAATGCGCATTTTGAGCTGGACGAAAGGAAGAAAGACTACGGTAAGACTGACCGCTGCTTCAGATTTGCTGCTTGCTGGATATCATCGAGGGATTTTCTTCACGCCTCAAACTGCTTAGAGCTTTCCCTTATATGTTCTGCTTCTTAAAAAAAACAAAGACAAGAGTATAGTTTAAAAAAAACTCTGTATCTGACAGAATACATTTAAGCCTTTCAAAAAATCGTTGAAATAGTACAAAAGCACGAGTTTCACATAGATATTGAAAAAATTCCTGGAGGCGTCAAGGTCGTCCCAAGTCTTCAGCTTTGGTGCCAATTATCGTTGTTGCAAGTTGGGGGCGACTAGCTAACGCTCCTATATCGTATGATGCCTAATTTCCTTTGCTGTTGACGAAACGCTCCCAATTTATACAGAGCTACGTCCGGCATCTGCACCATTCAAACTTTCATGTCGAAATATTGAAGTCGAATTGAGTACAGGCATCTGTTTTTGTTGTGTCAATTAACTAATTCTGGCCACACAAGTTTTCGGTCGTGTTTTTTAATTCTATAAAACTATTGAGAAATTTTATGGCGCCCCCGTGTAGATATTTTCCTTTATCAAACTTTTAATGTTAAGGTCTCTTCAACTGCATCCTTTTTTACAACTCTTTTCCTTTAATTTAAGACCTCAGAGATCATTTGAAATTTGTTAACGCAGTTATACCTGTTCCAAGTTATGAATGGAATGCAATATATCCCTTCGGCGTCATTAGCATTCGAAACTTTTTTTTTTGTTTTAATTTATTTTAATTTAATTATTATTTTTGATAGTATCCTAGTGCAAGGGTTACCTTACATTTATTGCACTAGTCGAGATAGATATAAAAACAATATAACTTAGACTAACAATTTATATTATTACCTAAATATATTTCAGTTGTTTTATTATTGCATTACAAATTTAATAAATACTTTTTTTTTAATAAGTTTAAATCTATGTTGATTACTTTAGATATTTTTTAATCGTATTTTGTAACTGACCTGCGCTCCGGATAGCATTTATAAAGAATTGTCGGTTTGAGTATAAAGTTTTGCATCTGGGGCGTTCCCCGAGGCCAACTCCTTCGCGGGCAGCGATCTCGACCAAGTGTCGGTACCCGGATGACGGGGCTGATCCTGCCGACTCGCTGCCACGCCCCCTTGATCCTTTACGGGTCATTCCGCAACCCCAACCCCACCTATGTGACCAAAATCCCGGCCATCCGGCCCCTTTCCTGCCTGTCCCCGCAAAAATAAATATTTTTTTGTGGAGGATCCTGGTCTGACTGAGTTTATATCCTGGCCCATGATTAGCATTCTTACAATCTTGTTATTGAATTAAGGGCTACTGATAAATTACGCAAATCTCGCGAGTCACAATGTACCTCTATTCCATAAAATAGCATTGGAGTTTTTATGGTTTTTGCAACTAAAATCTGTGTTATTTTTAAAATAATATTCGATAAATCCGTTCAGCGAGTTCGCTGGTCCATTTAGCTCTGCTATTCCATAAATTTTTTTATGACCGCCAGGTGACCGTCCCAACATCGGCATCGATGTCGGCGTCAGCGTCAGCGACCGGCTAAAGTTTTGCAGACCTGGCAGTTCTCACCGTGCTTCAATTGCACGGTTAGCGGTCAGCATTCCCGTGCGAGACCAGCGGATGTCGTCGTGTTGAGTCGGCACGGGGTGCGGGGGGCAAGTGAGTCGGTGTCCGGCTGGCGGATGTCGCCGTGCTGAGTCGGCATGGGGTGCGGGAAGAAAGGTGGGGTCGGGCAGTCGGCCTTCTACTGTTAACTCTTCCCCCTTTAAAAATCTGCGTCCCGCAGATCAGCAACTCTGTGCGGGGGCCGCACTGATGGTGTGCGCCTCCACTTCGACGATGCCTTGATGCGTTGGAATGCCCTTGAAGAGGTTATTTTCCTCCATACGTATGCATACCAAGGGGACAATGAGGGTCATCAATGCTTCTGGAATAATACATTTGTAGATATTGTCGACAGCTATCTTAAGTTCTGCAGGCTAAAATCATGAACATATTTTAGGGAAAGCTGGTATCCAGTGGCGGTTACTTCGCTTAATACGGCCGGCATGGCCATCACATGCGTTGTCGATTATCTGCTGTAAGACTGGTTCCCGATATGGATGGTCTTGTTGTCATACTGGACTATAAACGATCCCAGTAGATGGCGTTCCGTTAAAGTTCGTCAGGAACAGGGTGCCGTCATTAACCAGCTTAACTATCTCCTGATTATTTCACAGGTGATTACAGAAAACGTGTCCACCCTTAAAGAGCCTGGGAATAATGATGGTCTCATCAAATTTCTTTAGGTTATTTTTGATGGCAAACGGTCGTATTTGCGATGGAGAGAAAGCTGCCGAATGCTGTATAGGTTTCCCGGGGGAAACAGCTCAGCATCAACAGCCGAGTCGATCTAGCCACGTCCGTATGTCTGTCTGTCCGATTCTACGCAAACTAGTCCCACAGTTTTGAAGCTATCTAAATGAAACTTTGCAGATAGTCTTCTATATACTCTTACTCGTACATAAGTCGGAACGGGCCAGATCGGACGACTATATCATATAGCTGCCATACAAACGATCGGTAAATGTGGACGTAAATTACATTTTACTTTACATGTAAAAATGTGCCGAAGTTAGCTTCCTTTCTTGTTAAGTATTTAATCTTAGTGTAGTATTTTATATTTTTGTTAATTATTTGATTATTAATTTCTTGTGGTTACTTTTTATATATTTTTGCATTTAATCTAAATGTAGTTTAATTAATTAATTCATTTTTTTCATTATTAATATTTTTATTTATATATATATTAATTTATTCTTTTTTTATATTCATCTTTCTTTTTATTGATTTTTATTTTCATAATTTTTTATTCGAATTTTTGTTAATTATTTCTACTTATTAATTTTTCTTCTCTTGTTCTTCAAAAGGATTTGTTAAACGTTTTCAGCGAGGTGGTCTCTTACTCTTTATGTGAGACCTTTGGATGATTTTCCTTGATTTCGTTTTCACCGAGACTCTACTATTATCTTCTACTTCCTCTGGCTTGAATCGATGTTTATCTTTGTTCTTTATTTGTTCATTGTATATACTCTAGAGCAGGGGTGCGCAAACGCTGCTTACGACGGAGAAAATTTCAATACATTCAAAAGAAAACACCAACACTGGTAATTAAATTTTTTTTATTTTAATGGATACACTAAAAATATTAGGGAGATACATTTTTATAATAAAGACATTATTATATTATATTATTACTTGTCAAGTGACGCGCCGACGATGCATAGCACAATTTCTTTAAGTGGATGCGCGTCGCCAAAGCAACAACAAAATGTTAATGAAATTCTATGGTCCAACAACAACCACATGCAAGTCCAGTTACCTCGCTCAAATGCAGATGAAGAATAGAGATAAGAAAACGAAAATGAAAAATTGTTTTTGCAATTAGCATTGGCGTATGCCGATAGCCGTGTACATATACGCCTTTGCTCGGCTATGCTATGGAGCCAATTAAAACACAAAAGACATTGGAACAATGGGCCTAGGCACCCCTGCCATAGAGGCTGTGTTCTGTTTTTATTGAGCCTATCGGTTGACATTTTTTGTCTATAAATTTTTGCGGGTGTTCTTTAACATATACCTTACCGCATTATGTACTTTGAGGCCTACGTTAATCACTTACATACATACATTATATTACATACTTACATACTAAGCTAACTGGCATATTTATTCATCTATCTTAATCACACTATGTATTTAATCATCTAGTATAAGCACACACACACTACAACCAACACACACACACAGGCGGAGGTGAAGCCCGCAAACACACACACACACACACACGCACGAGCAAAAAGAAAAAAAAAACAGCAAACACACACACCTGCGTTGCACATTTTGATAAAGAAGGATCTGTGCATTTAATTATAATTGAAACCTAAACTTAATTAGTTTTAAAAATGGGGAAGGAAACACAAATTTTGTCACTGGCTCTCGAAAATTTGTATGCCTTTATTAATCGATGGCTTAAAGTAACTTATTAAACAGGGTTTCAAATTTTCTGTGGACTTAATGGGGATCAAGTGTCGCACTTAACCCGTATGTGGAATTTCGAAAGAATATTCCAGCCTATCTGGGTCAAACACAAGTTGATTCCTAAACTCATTAATAGGCGCTTCTACGTGAAGAATTAAGTCCAATGCGTCCTGAAGCTCATTGTGAATGGTATGCGCGCGTAATTTCCTTTGGTTTTGTTCAGACACCGTGAAATTGGCGATTGGGCGTTCTTTCCCGTTTTCGCTTTGAGAGAGTACGGCTCTTTTGGCATAACTAAAAGCATAGGTCGTTAAATGGAAAGCTTTATTAAAG
>VNJS01003883.1:0-34783 GCA_008042575.1 Drosophila watanabei | reverse complement strand
GGGAGAGCCAAAGGAAAAACTCACGAAAAACAACAAACAAATGGGAGGTAACGAGCTTCTACACAGGGAGAAAATAAAGTTAATAATTGGAAATTAAGCATTTCTCTTAGACAGTTGTTAAGCTCGGAGTTACGTACAAAAATTTATAAATCGGACATTATATTGTTTAATTGAATAACCAATAAAGTTCCTACTCGCAAAATCAATGGCTTAAATTCGAAAAGTGATAGTGATCGAAGAACAAAGCTTCCAGTATGCACTTTATATCGAGAGCGTCAAAAATGACAAAAATTAAAACTGAGACAAATTAAAGCGACAGTATGAAAGTTTAGAAGAAGAGCATTTCCACGAGTCAAAAAACACGAGAGATTAAAGCTGTTCAAGAATAACACTGCTTTGAAAGCTTCTTCCAAATAAAAACATTTTTATCATTTAAAAAATAATTTAATTCAAAAATAATTTTCAATATTCAATTTATTTGCAACCTCTTGCACGATAACTAGAACAAGTAGCTCTACAAATCAAATTTTGTATTAGCTTAAAACATTTTTCTTTCCGTGTATCCATCTCCTTTATCCTCGCCCGCCCCCTGCTAAATATTTTATTGCGAGCGGTGCTGGGGATTGTGAAAGGATATGTGCGATACAGGCGAAAAGAAATTGGAATGCCACACATACGCTGCTGACGAGCGGGACGGCACGAGAAATTTAAATGACATTTACTCACTCAACCGAAGTGCAGCAGCCAGAGCGAGAGGGCTAGGAGGAGGGAGAGGGAGCAGCTTAACTAAATTGCATAAAATTTATTTAAATGACGCAGAGCAAGTGACGGGACGAGGGACGAGGGCCGGGGCGTGGCCAAGGCTTTAAAACAATAACTATGCAATATATGTGCAGACACGACTGTTGGCATTCCACCTACGACACAGGCAGGATGGGAGGATAAAGGGGTCCAGGAGGTGTAACAGCAGGCCGCCTAAGCCAAAGCCAGACATAACAAAGCATATCCTTGCCAGGACCCTATATATGTGCCCCTGATCCCCTCCCTCTGCCATCCCTGCCACATGCAAACTGTCGTCAGTCAGCTTAAATTTATTGCTTCCTTATGTTGTGCTGCGTTATGAAAATAAATACCTTAGAAAGAACAGCCACACACCCAGCCCCTCCTGTCCCGCCTGCCTCCCCGTAAACTTGAACTTTTTGCGCCCATATTTTATGCTGCTCCCTATGAGCACTTTTAAAATATTATATATATATTTTTTGTTGTACATTTTTTTGTTATGCTGTGCCTCGAACTTTCGAAATTTTTGTGCAGTTTGAGACTGTAAATTTTGTTTGACTTTTCGGCAGTCCTTGAATGCGATATTGCCCAAACACCAGCTCATCCGCCTGCTCGAGCCCACATCCCAGCCCACTCGTATCCTCCCAGTATCCTATATCCCCTTGAGTACCCATGGCCGTGCCACTGAGCATGACCTCGTTTTTAATGGCGTTTGTTTTGAAGCGGGATTTCCGTTTTGCGGAAAGGGTTTTACGACTGCTTTTTATGGTATTCGAAACACACAAATGGACGAGTGGGAGCCCGTGTCTGTCTGTGCGCTCTGGATGCCATTTATTTAAAGTTTGCTCAGCATTATGACGGCTCAGTCATATTTTTTGGCTGCACGCGGCGTATGCGTAATGTGCGTGCGACCCACATTAAAAATGTATCAGCCCAATGAAGGAAAAAGCACAGCCCATCGATTTGAACGAACAAGAAAATTTAAAACAATATTTTTTGGGGAATTTAAACTGCTTAAAAAAGTTTGATTTAAAGGAATGGTAAGAGAAAATTGCACCTATGCTCTCATATTATATTTTATTTCAGTTGTGAGTAGAAAATAACTAGCCTGAAATATTTTCTGGTTGACCTTCATAGAGTCTTTAATGCAGTCTCCCCATCTACGACTTTGATATATAGCAATCCAATTAGACGTTCCCTTTGTTGGCATCACCCATTAGGCCTCTGGAAAGGCAGAAAAAAACATCAATAGCTCCAGCAAGCCCTCAGGAAGCACGTCTCACTGCTACCAGGACCTTAAAGACACTTTTCTCCCCTCGATTAAGGCAACCGCAAAAATCTCCTCGCCGGCACTTTAATCGCAATCGCTACTCCGCTGGGGCTTACCAACTCACCCTTGGCCCAAATGAAGTTAGATTTCAACCCCGTGTGCATGGGGAAAAACGGGAAAACACCTTGCAACCACCGAGGCGGACAGACACTAACATAAATTTCATTTCATGCCAATTTAATCAATTGGGGCTATCTGTGGACCCATCCGGGAGGGAGGAGCAGGAGCTGCCGGCGCATTATCCGCCCCCGCAGGCCGCACGATCCGATGGGAGGCTGTTTGTCACATGTTGCCGAAATTAATTCGTTTTTGATTAGGCGCAAAAAATCAATTTCTCGACCAAGCTCGCCTTTATTTGTTTATGGCGGACATCAGTTTTTCTAGCCCGCCAGCTGCTACGTCACATTATTCGCCGCTGTCTGTCTGCGAGCGGGCAACAGTTGAGGCTGGCCAATTGACCCGACCCCCTGCTCGCAGGACTCGCAGGACACGCAGGACTCGATTAGACGTTTATTTGTTTTTGCTGGAGGTAAATGCAAATTCGAGTGCCTGAAAACACGCCCCCTTCGCCGGGGCTTTATAAATCAAATGCGCGTCGCTCGGGCAGCAGCTTGTCCTGGCAGCTTTCCTACGGCCGGCGAAGAGACCACCGCCATGTTGACAATTTTTTGCCGTTCCGCCTCCCTGACCCCGGCCAGTCCCTGACCCTTGACCAGGGCCCAGACCCCGGCATCGGTAATTAACACATGCAGATTTCACCGCCCGGTTTTCCGTGGGGATATTTCTGGACAGGCCAAAGGGGGATCAACTGAGGGAAAATAATAGAAAAAAAATTTGCTTTTATTAAAATTAAACTAATTTTTTATTATAAATTAGGAATGTAGATAGATAAACAATTATATAAATATTCGATTGTGCATAGGTTTCCATTATAGTGAAAACTAATATTAGACAATTCTTTTGTCGCTTTTAATTATATTTCGATAATAGTTATCTGCAAAGCAGTGTTGGAGTAATTTCTGACCCAATAATTCATAGCTCTTCCAATTGGTAATATTTTAAAGCCTAATATTTTAAAGCTTTCAGAATTTTATATAAAATACAACTCCATTTCTCTCTGTGTTTTAAAGAACATTGGTTTGGGGCTGGCCAATTTGGCCCAACTGTTGCCAGCCAGCCAGGCTGCCAGGGCCACCTTGTCCATTTCTGCCATTTTTGGGGCGTTTTAATTTCAAATTCAATATTGACGCTGGCGACAATTCGAACCGAAAGAGACAGAAGCAGAGATATACATATATAAAGAGAGAGAGAGAGCTAGAAATTGGGGAGGACAGGTGGCAATTTGTTGTCATATGTTTGGTCGATTTTCGCTTTATTTGCTGGCTAACTTTACATAATAAATGTGCAGCTGATTGAGTGAGGTTTGAATGCAGTCCCAATATAGCAACAATATAGAACTGTGATTTGGGGAAATGAAAAGCTAGCATTTTATTATTCTAAAAGTACTTTAACTACCGATAGATTTGAAAAGATTTAAAGCTCTTCGAGCTTTCTGTTTTGCTGTCTATATCCTGTAATTTTGCGGCATAACCCAAGCCCGATAATGTGCTAGCCTGGTGATTGTTGCTCCCATCCTGCCATCGCATAGTGCTAAATGCTGTCTGCCACGCCTCCGCCCCTTTGTCCACCGCGAAGGGATAGCGTGACGAGCAGTTGACTGTGAAACTGTGTGTGTGTGCCTGGGAATTCGGGAAAAGCCGGGGGAAAGGCGGTGAAATGCTGGGTTCAATGCACCTTTTTGAAAACTATGCCACTGCGACGATTTTATCGATTTTCCCTACGGTTGCCGCACGGTTCTGTGGCCTGCACTCGGCGGCGGCCGTTCGATTCAATTTCATTAACACCGAAACAGGAGGCCAAAATCAATAGCAATTAATAAGAGTACTTGACGAGGACGCGGTGGGTTGTGGTGGTTGCCTTGCGAAACAGGACCACAAATCAAAAATCAAATATTAAGCGAGGTGGAAGCGAGCGAGGGGAAGGCAGTGCCGGTCCCCGTTCGTGTGTGTCTGTGTTAAATAAATACGTTTTAGCCATGAAAATCCCTTTTAATTGCCACGCAACGGCCAAAGGATTTACACACACAGAAACACACACACTCGGCCAGCAGACACATGGAGCGAACAGGAAGAGGAAGGACTAAACAACTCGGCCTGCCTATGCAGCCGGAGAGACCCAGACCCGATGGCCGGAGACCCCAGAACCGGAGTCAGTCGAACGGCGGACCCGGCCACATCCAAGTGGGATTTAGTGCAAATTGCAAAGTGTAACTTGTTTTTCGGAAAAAGCACTTTAGCGCATTAGAACCCACGCACACACGGAGCCATCGAGGGGTTGCTCTCGTCCTGGGAAGTGAAGGGCAGGGCAGACCTGCAGACAGACGGACAAATGTATGGCACAGTTGTCTATGATGATTAGAAGTCCACTGGGAGCCCTAGTGCAGTCAGGTTCGGTTTATACCCAACCTTAAGATCATTTATCATTTGATAATAATGAATTATATTTTTGAAATGCTAAGGAAATAATCGGTAGAATAATAAATCAATAAAAAATAGTCTTTAAAATATTACTAAAGTATTTCACAATACAAATGTTTGAACTTCATGATATCTACTCTGGCATAAACCTGCATTCACCGACTTCGAGTGGCCGAGCTCTGCATGTCCGCAACAAGCTTGCATATTGCAATGTCCTGGCTGAATTCGGTAAATATCCTCGACCCAGCACACATGCTCGACAGTGGGATGCACGCAGGATGAGAGTGGACGGCGGCTCAGACAACTTTCATTAAACAAACAGCATTAATTACATTAAAGATTTTGAATACATTACGTACAACTCCGGACTCGCCGGCGAGCTCGGTAATTGAAGGACCACAGTGGCCAGGACACGGCTGCAGCTGCAGCTGCATCTGCTGCAGGATAATGGAGTTCTGTTAGTTTAACTAGTTATGAGCCCATTATGCACAGCCCCGGCAAGTGAAGGCAATTTGCCGTAGCGACAATATGTGCTAGTAATTCGGATTAAATGGGAAACAAGTTACGCTCGTATATGCGGAATCAATCGCAGACTTTAAACTCAATCACTGCCAATTGAGATAGTAAGAAATTCAATTCAGTTCCATCGGGGCCCGGCCGTCTCTTATTAACTTTTCGTGTTCGAATTAAAGTCACTCGTTCGTTGCATTCGTTCATTTTGCGAGCAAATCGAATTACAAGCTATTCGAAGTGAGTGAAATGAAAATTAATTGAAGACAATGGAATGCAAAATGCATTTTCAATTAATTTCCATTTTTGGCATAACGCCGCCGGCAGCCACGCACACTCGCCGGGAATCACATATTTATTATGTCGTTATGATTTGAGGTGTCATGATGGAAGGCCATTGTCAAAAGTGTCGGCAGTTTTTCTCTTTTTGTTTTTTACCAATTAAGTGCTTGGCATAATTTCGTTTTTTATCGAAGCGGTTTTTCCGGCAGGCTTTTTTTATCACCACGGGTGTATATCCCGGACTTTGTTTTTTCCTCGCCGCATGCTGAGTTTATCGAGTTTGCGATTGAATTTCAGCCTATATTTTGCAGGCATTGTTCTGGGATTGAGTGGTGACTATCGTGAGCATTTTAAAGTACAGAATTATTAAATTTGTGAAATAAATAAATCAGAACAGATCTTTGATTGTGGTTTTTTAAAAAGAAAAAATTCTTCTAAGGTAACTACATTAATTAGCAGAAATAATAATGAAAAATATAGTTAAGTTTCCACTGTTTATATTCAAAATTTAAAAAAAAAATAACATATATTACAAATAACAAACTCTACAATATGCTTTTATTCCCACCATTGAGTGAGCATTTTTTGGGAGGCCTCCGCCATCAGCGAATTGAATCATAAAACATATTTTCAAATCAATAAGATACGACAGAGTTCGATTACAGTTCGGCCGGAAGCCAGACGGCGGTGCGGAAGTAACACCATTGAATTAATGAAAAACCGCAAATATCGAAGGTCCTCCAGCTAGGATCGACCCCCGAGCCTTCCTTCCGGTTACGTTACTGGCCGCAACGTTGGTCGGTTGGTCGTCTGCCAGGCGGCGGCCATAATTGTTTGCGAAAACTTTATGCACGTAGCGCGATAGCGGGCAGGAAAAAAAAATGATTCCTGGCACAGGAACCTCCCCCAGGACTCAGGACCCTCCTCCATTCTGGAAATCGCCATTCGCCTAAACTTCAAACATAAAACGCCAAATTGCACCATTAAGAAATTCGTTGCGCATCACTGAACATTTAAAATGGGGTCGGGGTCGCTGGCGATGGCAATGGTGATGGTGAAGGCGAAGGCGGAGGCGGTGCTGGCTTCATAAATAATAGTTATAAATACTTAGTGGTAGTAAACTTTGTCATTGAACCCGAAAACCGAGAATCGGGAGCCGAGCGCCGAGAGCCGCGAACCCAGCACACTTAGCAACACAAATAATGTGGCAAGGACTCGTAGTTGCACAGTTAAAAAAATATAGGAAATAAAGTTAAGATAGGGAGCTAAAATCTTTATTAAATCTAATTATTATTTTCCCAGATATCACTATTATTTTCCTTAAAAAATATACCAATTTTATGTCAAACATAATCATTGTGGAACTTAAAATACTCCAACATAATCCCCAATCTTTTTCAGTGTATATAGAGTCCTGAAATCAGCGCACGTCAGCAAAAAAACTCACCCAGGCCCGGCGCACCTTGCAGCTTCCTGTTACTGGCCAGCAGAAGCAGCCGCGTAATCACTTGAATATTACGGAGCGGAAATCGAAAAGTACGCGGCGGCATTCCTCGGAGCTATCTCGCAGGGAGCTGGCCAGACCGGGTGAGCTTATGACAATAATGGAAGCGTTTTGAATGCGCGCCAGTCGCCATCAATTTGCAGCTTTTGGCTGCCACAGCAGCGCCGATGAGGGGAGGCGGCGGAGACAACTCTCTCGCCGCCGGAAGTGGCAGTGCTGCAAATAAAATGGCGGCGCGTCTGCTGGCATCGCATTTTGGTCATTTTTGCGGCGCCATTGAACAATTTCGTTTGTGTTTTGCAAGTTGTCGCAGGTTGATGATGATGGCGATTCCGGTGGCAGAGGAGAAGCTGAGGCAGGACTCTGATCCTGCGAAGTGGGAGGCTTCCCTAATTTTGTGCTTCGCTGGCGTTCTCTTCGCCAGGCGGCTGCAGTTTCCTGCTGGCGCCACTTGGACCGCCGCATCTTGTTTATGGCACATAACTAATATGCCGTAAACTAAGTGAGAAGCTGTGGGGGAGACACTCTGTTGGTTCTCCTGGCTTTTTGGCAAGTTTTCGGTTCAAAAACACATTTGCAATCAGTTTGCACTTCTGCGGTGGCCAGGGACCAGTTTGTGGAGGGAATTGGTTTGGAAGTCGATAGGAAACCGCACGAGAAGGACAATTAAAATGGCAAGGTGCAGTAGTTGAGAGAGAAATATGACTTAATAAACGAGATGGGGTTTCGAGATAACTTTTACGAGAGCAATTGAAGACCTTATGTAAAGGGTGACTGGACATTGGATATATCTTTGGTATATCAAAAATAAAAGCAAATAAAATTGAGACATTTGAAATACTCTTATTTGAAAATCCTTGCTCTTATTACTTTATATGTTTATATATTTATTCCGAAAGATAAAACGTTGCATTCTGAAGCAACTTTGCTGCTTCCGCTTGAGCTGGAATCTGAAAACCGAAAACTGGCAACTTGCAACCCACAACCGGCAACTGCTTTGTCCTTGCCCAACCGAAGTGCGATCCAACAAAGGACCGAGTCGACTCCGGCTGGCATTGAATGGTGGAAAACGCAAACAATTGTAATGACAAAACCAAACTAACCACACGAGCGAGGGATAGGGATAAGGGTCGGGAACGGGGACGGGGACAGAGAGACGCACACATAACATATAGATAGATGGATGCCTAGAGATGGATGGCACACAATAGCGCAGGGCTGCAGAAATATATAAAAATCTGCTAGAATCATTCATGGTCCCGGGAATTCCACAGAAACTGACAAAACTGACAGTTTTGGGCAAGGGGTCGAAGACAATGGGCAGCCTTGTGCGGAAAACATGTTGACAAAAATTGCACACACACACAGGATACGCTCGAGCTCGAGTCAAAGGTTTCTCTGCCTGGGAGGGACAATGGTCGCACTCGCCTCCATATCTCCGGGCGTTTAAATAAAAATCTGATTAATTTCCTTTATGCTCGTTTCGGGTTTTTGTGGCATTGTGCGGTCATCGCAGGGGATTCCCGAGGGGAAAGGTGCCAGGACCAAGGGGGCAGTGACATGTGGCATATGCCACTCAGTATCTCACTATCTGTGCTGCAGCTGCAGCTTAAAGGTCAGTTCGGTTTTTGGAGAAACTAATGGGAAATATGGAAAACACATAAGCCGTGGGACAAAGTTAATTATACTAATACGCGCCCTGGAACAGATCCATTTCGATTTCCATTTCCCTTCACCTCTTATCGACCCAAAATTAGACAAAAGAGTTTCCCCATTTAGCAACGCCGCTTAGGTGTGTTGCATGTATCTTAGATGCTTTTTTGGGTATCTGCATCTGAATGGGAGTTCTCATGGCTGTGCCCCGGTCGGCTTTATCGGGTCTTCACACTTCCCACTTCCACTTTCCACGGCATTATTGTTGAAAAGTCGAAAATGTCTTCTAATGACTCATAAGATTAAAAAGTAATTTTCTTGTTATGCGCAGCGATTTCGGTCTGCCTCCTCCCTCGTTAATTTTATACATATTAATATTGGAAAATGGGAAAACGGGGAAGGGCGCACAGATCCCAGCGAATAAACATAAATTTTGATGCACCAAATTGGGTCATTATTGGCAGCACCGTTTCGGATCGCTTTTCTTGGCCTTCTTGGGTTTCGCTTTCGGTCCCGGGGTTTCCCTTCTCCGCTCCTATTTTTTCTTGTCTTGGGCGCGTAAAATTACGCCAAACAAATTCATAATTTCGGTTGTGTTTTCTTTTTTTATGATTAGCACGCCCTTAAGGCAGCCCCAAGCCCAGACACAGGCCCAGCCAAGGCAACCGAGGCGACACTTGCGCCCATTTATGTTCATTTGCGCGGTGGGTGGCGGCGGCTCTTAATTATTAGCTGGGCTTTTTTATGGCCTTGGGAAGTGGGTGATAGGGTGCCGGGGTGCGAGGGTGGCACTTGAGACAGACACAACAACGGCACACCAATTTCTGCGGTTTCCAATTCAACGCACTCTCCAATTAGACCCTCCAATAAATAGTCTTCTCGGAGGAACGAGCGACAGGCCATGTGGCTGGCCGTGGCTCGAACATTAAACTAATTAACAATTAAAGTGCCAGACCGAAAAATATGCTCTGCCCATTAAAAAACAGCCTAATGAATTAATAATAAAATATGTTTATCTCAATGCTCGCCTAAATGATGGCACTGTCTGTCCAAACTGACAACGGAAACACTTGAGGAAATGTCTAATGTCAAAAGCCAAATTATGCGTTCGGGAAAAAGCTGGGAAGAAAATAAAGAACTTTAACGACTGGTTCTGGTTTCGGAATGGTAATTAGGGAAATAATTAGGGATGAAATGGAAAGAACCAGACTCTAGTATTTTAAAGGGAGAACACTTTTAACAGAATATATATTCCACTTTGAACTAGATAACACTATCATAAATATTGCTATCATCGCAATCTCCTGAAGCTACAATGCATTTGTATGGATTATTTTTAAGTAGGAAACAATATTTCTACTACAAACAACTCGTGCATACCTTTTGGTGGTTCAAAGGATAACTATTTCAGAATAAAGCTACAACTTCTGTGATTAAGAATTTGTGAATTTTCTAATCAGAGTTCTTATTAATTCGAGTTCTTTAATTTCTTTTGTAACAAAAACATTTATCCATCTTAGTTCCCTGTGACTATAGATTTTTTTCAAACAATTAATAAATTAAAAAGTGATTTTCCTATGTCACTAAATGAAAAGTAGATTACTATCTAAAATTGACAGTCATCTAGGACTCCCCAGATATTACCCACTCGATTGTTTTGATTTCCTGACCTTCGCTAGGACTCGATCTGGGACCTTTTCAGGACCACGAACCCAGGAAGGAACCCCCTAAGCAAACTGCCATTAAGAAGGCTTATCAATTTCCGCACTCCGCTGACCCCGGGCATAAATCTCGCAAACATTTCGCCTAAGCCATGAAATGTAATTAGTTTTATCAGCCGAGTGCCAACGGTGGCGGAGCATCCAAAGCGGGACTTCACCTGGAATCGAAGCTCTTTATGGCATTATTGTCTTATTGCCGGGAACACGACATCGAGACACAGTGGCGGTGGGGTGCGAGGGATGCCTTTCATTGTCTTTTCATTCGAAAATAGAGCCAAAAACCCATTGCTGTCCATAATCAACGCAAATCCTTGCCTAATGCCAGTTTTGTGTCACACACACACACAGAAAAAGGACAACGTTCAGGGGAAAGAGGATTGGGAGTCCTGTTCGGTATATTGTCATTTTCATGGCTCTGTGGAGCGCTTTCACCTCCGGAGCGGCCGATGATATCCTTTGGCCCTGCCAGCGAGGACACTGAGTAGTGGAGTCCGTTTGCCGATTTTGCCGGCTTAATGTTATTTGTATGCCCGTTGTCCTTTTTAGTTTGCAGTTGTTGTTCCTAGGACTACGGACTGCGGGCTTCGAAAAAAAAGCGGCGGAGCATTCGTTGCTTTTTGTGGTCGTTGCGATGTCTTCTTCAAGCCCAAAGAGCAGCTGAGTGCTGTGTCCTGCCAGGATTGTCCTTTTTTTTTTTGTGTCAGCAATAGAAGGGGCCCACATATGCGCTGTCTGCGGTTGTCTTTTGGTGGCCCTTTTTTCTCTTTTCAACTCTGGGCTCTTGTTTGTTTGTTTGCCCAACTTGTCAACTTCTTTTTTTCCTGTGTGCGTTAGCCGTTATCCTGGCGCGTCCTGGGCTCGAATTTAATTGCTGTGGGAACGCCGCACATGAGCCACTTCAAAAATCGGACCGAGCCCAGATTGGATTTTCAATTGAGTTGGTCAGCCCGGCGGCAGGGCCAGCTCTTTTGGAGGCTTTCTAATTTTTGTTAAGAAAATATTGTCCAACTTTTAATGGCCCCCCAGACAGGTCCTCATATTTCCTTGAAACGCTTCAAGAAAGGCGAGAAAGAGAGAGAAACAAAATATTTTTTTACAATATGAAACCTTTAAGACAAAATCAAATTTTAGAAAATGAGAAATTCTATTAGTTTAAAATTAAACAAGAAAGAAAGCTAAGTTTATAAACACTTTCCAGCTTCTAAGTTTATAAACACTTGCCAAGAATACAAAAAGGTGTCATCGATGTTTGTAATTAATTAAAGGATTTTCTTGGTTTCCCATTTTTTCAAGCAGCTCAGCCTGAATTTCATACATCATTACTTCTGGGTTAACAGTTGCCATTTCCATTCCAAATTTGGCTCAACCGCGAAATGAAGCCATTAGCTTTTTATTTGGCCATCTTTGGGTTAGAGCCGATAAAAACTTGCCGCAACTACTGGTGCAAGTTCTGTTTGCTTAGTGCCGCAAAAACAGGGACATCATTATGCGGCAGACACTTAATTGTCGCTCATATCTATGCCAGGAGCAGCAGCAACAGCAGCAGCACAAGGATGCAACTGCAGTGGGACGACGCGATGCGATGCGATGCGATAGTTGCTGCTGCCGCCGTTTTGCCATTTCATGGTTGGCCATTTTCATTTTGTAATTCTGGCAAAAAGGCAGACGGTTTCGGGTTAGTTCCTGGCTGCACCAACTGGCGTATGGCAGCCAACATTATCAGCAATAATCAGTGTGCTTCTGTGGCGGCCCCGAAACGCCGAATGCTGCGTAATGTATGCAACATAAATGCAGATATTTGCGGCCTGTTTTCGGGGAACTCCATTCCTGCGGTTGCACTCGCTCCCTCCTTCTCAACTGAAATGAGTCATAGTCACAGAAATTATAGCCGGGGCAAACTTTACGATATGGGACTGAAAGCCGAATGAGTTGCGGGATTTTTCCACATTTTTGGTTTGGCCAATAACACTAGTGTACAGGCCAAATAAAGTTAGCAGCAGATACATATTTCTCAGAAGAGAAATGTTTGGAAATAACTGTTTCACTGCATGACAAACTTTTGACTACATGCTTATAAAAAAGGATTATCTATTTACAGATGTATGCATATCAAATAATTATAAAAGAAATAAAAAACTCCAATCAATTGATTTACATTAACTCACAAAGAGATAATTAGTTTTAAATAAAACTAACAAAAACCACATGTCTATGCAAAACAAACACAAAGCTTAAAAGATGTAAAAAATTGCACATATAATTTAAACACAAAAAAGCAAATCATAAATAAAGCCACTAAAAAGAGAAAGCTTTAAATAAAACAAAATGATGAAAGGAAATATAGAAATCCTGAAAAAAAACTAGCCAGAATGAAATCATTTAATTTATCAAATTCAATAATATTTTCCCTGGGCGTCAGTGTAATTTTCGTACTTGTGGTCGCACTATGTGTCTGGAATAATTAACTTACAACTCTGTTTTCTGGCCAACCCCAGCTGCCAAGTCTCAGCCTAATCCAGCCATAACCCTTGGACAGACAGACAAAAAGACAGACAGACTTGACACTGTGCAGCCGGCTAATAAGTTGGGAAACCCTTTCGTCCATCGGACATTCGGAGCTGGCGGCGCTTTCCTTGGCCAAGCATTTATTTTTTGCTGCCGGCGTGCTAATAAAGGTTGCTCTTGTTTTGCGAAATTGTCAGGCGGACAAAAAGCAAAGGCCCATGCCCCACTGCCTCCTGCAGTTCGAGGCGGAGTAGGAATCGGATTTGGAGTCTGAGTTGGAGTTGGACATTAAACAGTCAGCTCATTGTCGTGCCTGTCGTGGAGCGGCGTCAGTTTTAGTTTTTCATCATCATCATCATCCCGCGGAAACCAGGGGGATAACTGGGAAAACTGCCGACTGGGAAAATGCCGGGATGCAGACGGACATGGAATGAATGGAGCCACTTGAGGCCATAGCAGTGCAGGGCTCTGATGGGCAAAACAACAGCCTCGATGGCGATGATGATGACGACGACGACGACGACTAACGGAGCCCGACTAACTGGAGGTCATTCCGCAGTCCCAGCGCTATGAAGATGTATGGCTATGGCCCCCCGATATGATGATGAACTGCCGGCAGAGGGCCTGTGGACACGAACACCATAACTCCAACGCCAGGAACACGAAGAGAAATCAATATGGAAATGTATTTAAGTCGTACAGTTTCCTTTAAAAGTAAATAATCACAATTAACCCTTCAATAGTGTATGTAATAAATATGCTTTTAATTAATTTATTTATCAAAAACTACTTTTATTCTTTAATTTTGATTTTCAATTTGCACTCCATTTCTCCCTGTGTTCCCTTTTAGCTTTTAGCCTTTTGAAGTCATTTGCTGTTGCTATTTGCAACTTGTAATTGCTTATTAATGTCATTGTGTGCCCCGGCAAAGGATCGAGTGGGGCAGAGGCTATGCCATAGTTTCACTTGAAATGTTTTTAACAAATTTATGCTAATGTGATTTTGCAATTAAAGAGACCAGAGGCAGAATGATTGAGCGGCCTGATGCAGCAAGTGCCAGGCGATTTATAATGCCCACACGATCAGCATCCGCTCTGTGATCGCCGCTAAATCATCTCTCCATATGTTTCGACTTCAGACGCCGACAAATGATGATGAAGATGTCGGGGCGTTGGATAAAGTGGAGCGCCTCTGGTTTGCCTAATGCCGTTTTCCACTCGGCAAATGGCAAAACGAGCTGTCAAAGATGGGAAAAATCTAGTTGCTAGTGGCACAGTGGCAAGAGTAAGTAATACTTGCATTAATTTAATCTCTTTTACAACAAGTAATATTAATAAAACGGGTAAAAGTATTAATTCATCAAAACAGCTATTATTTCTATCAGACTTTATAGTATAAAATATAGTAACTTCATGCTGAAATCTCCCCACTGTGAGGCGAATTTTAGCACTGCATCTGGCTTTCACATTTTTGACGTCTCTGCCTCTGTCCTTTGATCTTCGCGCTTAGTTTTTCCAGACATTAATGACTCCTCCGCCGCCTGAACAAGATTCGGACTGAATGGAATGGATTAAGGTAGCGCAAACTATGGGTTATTTATGGGTTTTCCTTCTGTGCGCTCGGCGTAAATTACTTTAAAAATTTAAACGCACTTTTCAGTCGGCGAACGTCGCGCATACGCCCCATGTGGCACATCAAGTGCCAGCCATCACATGCAATGTGAGAAATCATGCATAAAAATTTATTATGTTCAAGCGCATGTTGCAACATCATGTTGCCTGCAACCATCATAATAATATCAACGGCAGCAGAGCTCGTCGAGCAGCAACAAAGAGTTGCATAAAAAATGTATAAAAAGAAGCAGGGAAATTTTCCTTTTTTAAACTATCTGAATATGTTACACTCTTTCGATGGTTGTTTTTTGTTTTTTGTTATATGGGAAAGTTTTTAAATTTTTTTTGGAGACATTCCCCATTACCGATACAGCATGTGGGGAAGTCCCTGTTTTAAATAACATTTTACCTTATTTGCTGAGCATATTTAGCTTATGAAAAAAAAAGAGCAGACAAATTCAGTTTATGGTTTCATCCCTAATGACGATATCATTATACCTTCACCGCAAGTGGATGCCAGCAAATACGTACAACAAAAGCATCAATTGTTTTTTGCTGCCACATCGGAAAATGCAGCAGTGCAGCGACTGCGGCTGAGGCAGAGGCAGCAGCTGCGACAGCAACATCATTTGAACTGTCATTAAACTTTGACTATCATCCTTTTATTATTTGGAGCTACCGGCGCCCCACAGCTCTCAGAGGGGTATGGCAGGTCCTACTAAAATATTGGTAGGTGAAATTCGATGTGACAGATATGATATTTAGAACAAGGAACATTTCTTAAACCTTTTACAAATGCTTTTAATATTTATATATTTCTGACCAAAGCATTTTTTAGCTTCCATAAAAATAACAAAATTAAACTAATCTAAACTAATGTAATTTTTAAAGGGGTAGTATTTCCCAGAGTGACACCAATTTACAAATATTATTTCCTGGGTATTACCACGTCGAGTCTCATACTTCGTTCTTCTCCCAATTGTTGCTGGGGACAATACTCTTATTTATTTTTTTGTTGTTGTGTTTGTGAAGGTATCCCTGCATTGCGCTGGTGCGAGTATTGTTTTGTTTTGTGGCAGCAACACGTGAGCTCACCGCACTGCACGTTGGCTGTTGCACGTTGCTGCTGGCCATGTCGCCGCTGCTTTTGGCCTTTGTCTCGTCGCGCTGGCTCCACAAAAAGTGATGAACATGTTTACAGCATTTGCGTCATAAATGCCCAGGCCGGCAGCCTCTCCCCTCGACGGCTTTGTTCCGTCGCCGCCGCCGTTGGCCTCTTTCGGCCGGCGCACTTCTCATGGTCCAGATGGCGCAATAGACGTGGCTTTCAATGCGGCCAGTTGCACTTTGTGGTAATATGCATTTGTCAACACCGGTGACTTTTGCCGTAATCTGCATTCCCATTTCCAGCGGTTGATGACTAAAGTATGATTGCGGGAAACAACACTGTATAATGTCTTGATCTATTACTCAAATGGATAGAGACTTTACGATAACTATTTAAGTGCTGAATAACTCGATGTTGCAAGTCCATATATAATAATAATATATAAGATATTTAAAGCCTTTAGAACTTCACTTATCAACCTTGGGGTATCAAACGTGTTGTGCCTCCTAATACCAACATAAACAGCGCCACGATTTGGAGAAACAGTTTTCACTTTAAATTCTAAACTTCTTTTACTTTTACTTTATTTTATTACGAATCATCCTTCAAATAACGGAAATGGAGTTGAATCTTCAACCAAACGAGCATTGGCTCCCACACAAGCCAAGACAAGGATTGCTGCTACTCCAAGGAATATCTTCATGTTGAAAAATGTCAATTCAGATTGTGTCCAAACCCATTTTCAAAGGGATGTGTCCCTTTATATACAAAAGTCCTGAACAGATGAAACTAACTCGTTTTCATGGTGTTTAATGCACAAATTAAGGCCACGTAACGTTTTAATAACCGATGTTAACCGATGTTTTACTTCATTTCTAACTTGCTTTTATTTTGGGCAGTAGTTGACAAATTATATATAATAACTATGTATAACTAAATTTATTCGACAAAAACTTTATTTAATTTTTTGTTAGAGTTTAATTATATTTTAACACAGCCTCGTAATTGTATAAGAGGATCCCTTGTTATAACAACTTGGTTAGCTTTTAATCATTTTGAACTGTTTCTCCTAACTGAAAATATTTCATTACTAATTATTTGTCATATTTTATTTAATATTAGTTTGCTGATTGATTCGTTATAAGATTATTCGTAATAAGAAGCCTAAAAGCCTCGGCTCCCATTGGACACAAGATGAGGATTGCTGCAACTCCCAGATTCATGTCGAAAGGAGCGAATTTAGATTCTGTATAAACCCGCATTAGGCTAAGTGGCTCTTTATATACAAAAGTTCTAAGCAGATCAAGTACATGACACCGGACATGGTGTTCAATGCACCAAACAATAATATTTAATAATCGATGCGAATTAGTTTTCACTTCATTTCTAACTATTCTTTGTTTTGCGTTGTGCTAATTACAATATAGTTGGCAAAACTAATGTCTTTTTGTAAAAGTAAATTAATTTATAACTCACAACACAAGTTAAGGCATTAAAAGTTATAGATCAACTTAAATTATAAAACAAAGGCTTATATTTCCTCCCTTTCCCCTCAATCATTACATAATTATAAAATGCCGATTTTTAACTGTTTTCCCAATAAAGTGGAAACATGTTATTATTTATTATTCAGATGTTCTTTATACTTTTTTTTTTATTTTTTAATACCTATATGTAGAGTTCGGTACCAAACGAGCCTCGGCTCCCATGAGAGCCAAGAGAAGGATTGCTGCAACTCCAAGGTAAGTCTTCATGTTGAAAAGTGCAAGTTTAGATTCTGTATAACCTTTGGTGATAGGAACATGCCCCTATTTATACGAAAGTTCTAAGCAGATGGAACTAACTAGGTTTTACGGGTTTAATGCACAAATTAAGGCTACATACCAGTTTAATATCCGCCGCGAATTCGTTTTCTCGACTCTGAAATATTTTCTAAAAAAAATTGCATTATAGTTTATTTATTCTGTTGCATTTATTATTCATTTATTTATTTTGCCTTAGGAAATATAGGGTCTTGTTCAATCAAGCGGGCCTCAGCTCCCATAAGAGCGAAGATGAGGATTGCTGCCAGTCCAAGGTATATCTTCATGTTGAAAACTGCTAATTAAGATTCTGTATAAAGCCTCGTGTGTGGGGTTTGTCCCCATTTATACAAAGATGCTAAGAAGGTGGAACTAATGCCGATTTCAACGCAATTTTAAACAAAAGTCGAACATTACGCAAGGCCCACGTCGTTTGCTGGCTTTAAAATGCGCATTAAAATTGCCACGACGCCTATGTATTTCCTATATGTATCCACATCACTTAAAACCTCATGGAAATTAACATTTGAGCTGGCCACTTTAAATGTCCTTGGCCGCAAAGAGGTGTCAATTATTCACTTTTCGTAGCTATTAATTCAACTGAAATTCAATTGATTTCAACCGCTGATGCATAGTATTCAGCCGCTGGAAACACTTTTATTAACTCTGATCGATTTTATCAATATCCTATTTCTTCGCTCATTGGAAACTGTAGCTGTTTCGAGGGGCTCCCTCATTGACGTGTTTTAATTAGCTGAATACTAAGTACAGACAAATCGAATTATTTTTGCATCTAACAAACGGAAATTAAAGAAATTATTGTCTGTTCTAGGGAAAGCCTCTTAGAATATGGCGTATGCGACATGTTGCCAGCGGGATTAATTCAAATCACTGAGTATTCAGAGTCCCAGCTCCAGATGTGATGAAGGAAGTATGTGCGCCCTTCGGGCATTTTTCAATTGAATTTTCCCGACACTCCTTGGGATTTTCCTTGGTAGGAGCATCTCCTTCGCATATGTTTGGCAATTTTGGAGCCGCTACGTGAGCAGCCTGCCAAGAGCTTCCCCCAATTAAACCCGCAATTGAGCCACTTACACTTTAAGAATTGCATTAAAAAGTATTTCGCTTCGATTTTCATCGTTGGCTTGATTTCGGTTCGCAGCGTTTCGCATCGCCAAACTTCCGCATCTCGGCCAGGCTACGTGCCTGGGTTTCGGTCTAGAGTCTAGACCCTGCCGACTCGGTCAGGCTGGGAGCCAACGTTATGCATTTCACGTGCAACAAGTTGCAATCATAAAAAGCCCGCTGGGTTGCTGATGCAACCGAAATGCAATGAAAATATTGAAAGAGCCAAACGTTTCTACAAACGTTTCTCGGTAATGGCCAAAGAATGCGTTTTATCTCTGGCTTGTTCTCCACTTTATATAGAGAGATATATACAGTACACTTCGTGCTGTGATCTCATGTTCGAGTTTATGTTGTTTTTTGTTCAAATTCAAATCAGTTCGTTGCCTGAGCGCACTTTCTAACAGCTGTGAACGTGAGTTTTCCATGTTTTTTGTTGGGGATATCCTGGTGGATTTTGTCAAAATAAAACTCAAGTCACCAGTTTTCACCTGTGACTAAGCAGGAGAGAGTAGTGCCTTGCAACTGCCACAAACGTGCTACAAGATTGCTTCTGTTAATTTGCCTGATTTTATTCTTCAGCCCCCTTCCCTGGCCAGCCCGCAGCCTCTGGCTCTCGGAATTATTTAAATTTTTGCCTCGTGCGTTGCCTTAGACTTTAAAACTCAACTGCGAATCACGACTCGACAAACAAACTACTGTCTTTATACATATTTATGCCGCCAGACAGCCGATGGTGGCACCACGGCTCCCGTTCCCACCAGGCGATCGGTGGCTGGAAAGGGTGCCGGCGGAGCGGGAGTGGGAGCTGGGCCAGAAGCTGGAGCTGGAAACGTGTGCAACAAACTAAGCCATTTTTGTCGCCGCCCGTCTAAATACCAAACTTGGCTTATGGCAGACGAGCAGAAGGAAGACCGGCCGGCGCTGCGAGTGGCGAACTGCGAACGGCGAACACCGAATGGCGAAAAGCAAAAATTTCCTGCGCGAAAAAAGCACAAATAAATCATGATTCATGACCAAAAGCCACAGAAACGCCAAAAACAAAAGCAAAATGGCATAAAACTTTGGAAAAAAGCAAAAAGAACAAAAAATCTAATACGAAGCAAACAGCAGAAACGAAAATACTCGTACAAAAAAAACAAATGCGAGGCTGAAAAAGTTGCAGAGGCGACGACACAAAATGTTCGTGATTCGACCGAATTCGAAAAAGACAAAAAGAGAACACGGAAAATAATGCGGAATATTTTTGAAAACACAAAAAATGTTTGCGGATTCGCAGGCTAGGGGAGACCCGCCGAAGTTGCCAAGTTATTTTGTTGGCCATGTTTACAAAATGCGCCGTGTGCTAAGCATTTTTATCACGCAGCTCTCTGTTCCAGCCGCCTTTCCAGGGTCTGCATTTCTGCAGCCGCTTTTTTTCGAGAGTTCCTCATAAAGCCGAGTTGCCGTTTAGACCAGGTCTAAACGATCGTTTTGTCATAATGCGACATTTAAGGAATTTTTATATGAATTCACTTAACGACTTCGATCCTTGATGTCGTCGTTGTCGTTCAGGTTGATGTCGCTGGCAATGTTGCTGCTTCTGCTGTTGTTGTCCTCCGTTTGCACATTAAGGTGTGGAATTGTAATTATTCCGAGTTGTCTCTGAGCACAGTGGATCACTTAAGAAATTTTAATAATATAACTTTAAGTACTATCCACGAGGCTAAAATATTCTTTAAAATAAGAACATTTCTTTTAAAATAGTTAAGGCTTAAGCTGAAGAGCATTTTAACTTGGATAATGTTTAAGGTTACTCTAGTTGCTCTAAGATTTATTTCTTAAAAAGAGATATTTCAATATAAGCTATTTATTTTTGGTAGCAATACCCACTGTGCCTGCGGAGGACGTCAACACTTTTCCCAAAGCCCTGGCACGCCAACCGCTCTGCGGAGCAACCACAATAACAGGCGAAACAACATCAACTTACAACTTTGTCAGAGGACCTCGACCATCATGATGATGCCTTCGGCTCCAGGCTTCCAGCTCCCAGCTTCAGCTCCAGCTCCCATCCCCTCCTGTTGCCAAGTATCTCCACTCAGCAGCAGTCCGCGCACTCGCGGCGTTGTCGCTACCTTGGGCCACACAATTAACTTGCTCGCTGACTTTTAAAAAGGCATTGGCTGACATTTTTACGCGTGTACATGATTTTATTCGCCGCGCTGTCCGCGCAGGTAATTATGGCACGTTAAAGTGTTAATGGGCCACGTTAAGACCGGGAAGCCGGGCGGGAAGAGCAGCTGGTCCTGCGGCGGCAGCTCCCGATGAACTTTGAGCTAAGCCACGGCTTAAATCTGGCCCCGATGAAGCCATTTAGGGGCACAAAATATGGCCAAGTCCTGCCGGTCAAGCGAGCCCATATATTAGCCGTTTTAGTGGGCTGGCCAATTAGCCAGTGTTGTCAACGATCTGGTCTCGGAACTGGTTTCTTATGGCCAACAGCTAATCCAACTATAACTGTATGCATGCACTGGCATAAAGGTGTTACTTTTAGAGGAATAGAGAAAAAAATATGGTATATATAATAAAGTAAGCACAGATAAATCAAGAAAGCTTTTTAGTAAGTTAATAATTTATGAAAGTTTTTTAATCTTCGGAAGGTTTTCCCTCTATTTACTGTCTTATTTTTGTTCTAATCAATTGAATTTAAGTTGTTTTAATTGGAATGTAATGGTTTCTTTCCGTGCAATTACATTCTGCGGCGACACTGGCGCTCCAAGTCGCGCTGTCACCTGCTTCTGCATCAATTGACGTTATTGATTCCGCAGCCAGCAATTTTCCGCCACCCAATCGCCATAAGTTATTATGTCTACGCTTGGCTGGAAGACTAGAAGACTGCAAGACTGGCAGACTGGCAAACTGGTTCTCCCATCATCTCGGACATGTATGGATTGCCTTTCGCCTATTGCCTGTTGCCCGAGCCTGTGCCTGTGCCACATCCCGAATCCTGGGCCTCGTCCGCCTCTCAAGGCGTTCGGCAAAATTGCATGACAAATAAGTTTTGTGTGTCGCCGACAGTTGACATTTTTTATGCCGCTGAGGTATATGACAACGCAGTCTGGCCAGGATGGGGGACTGTGGCCTGCTTCTAGCGGTGGCTGCATCCCGGCCAGAACGCTTCCCAGCTGGCCCGCCAGAATATTGATTTTTATAAATGCTGGCCATATGCAAAGTTGGCAGTTTGTTAAAGCGAGCCCAGAATGTCCCGGGGCTTTCTCCTCTCAATGGCCGGTGAATGGGGAAAAGCACTTCCTTTATGATCGTGAGACTCTGCCTCGTTGCGTTGAGTAAAGTGTTTCTCTAACAAAAGTATTCAATTTTCAGCTTAAAGTTTAAAAATGCTGATAATAATAGCAATAAATGCGTAGTACTTTAACCATACTTCACTTTAAATATTATTAAGCTTACTGGAAAAATGTATTTATTAGCTTTCTAAGAACCATTCGACTTTTCTATATAGTCATTATAATTTCTGCTATCATAATGTTTTCATTTACTGTTACTGTCCTAGCTCCAAGCTCAATTACTTGACAGCCGTAAATCAATTAAAAGGTCTATGCGAATATTATGCCAGCACCGCGCCCGCTTGACTAACAGTCTAGGCATTTTAATTGAAATTAATTAGGTGGGGATATCATCCGCATGTGGCTCAAGGAACGCACTCCCAGCGAAGAAAACGAGCTCCAACTACTTCACGCCAATTGTTGACAGTCAGTCAGCGAATGCCAAGTTGCTGGGACAAATGAATTGCAGCTGATGTGGCTTTTGTTGCTGCACAGAAAGAAAAATATTAATGTAATCTATTATGTAAACCTTTACTTAAAATCATACAATGAAGAGTATCCATTTCATATGTCATTGAGGGTACCCTATTTTTTGGCTGTGTGCCGGAGGCGGTGCAGCATGCAGCAGCAGCATTCGTTGTGTGTCAATCAACGGAGGCCAACATGTGGGTCTCCTCCTCGTCTCCTCGTGAGCATTAAAGGCGCTCGGCTGGAACTGAACGGCGGCGCGGTGCAGGCGGCACTGCATTTGCCATTTATGACAGTTGAAATGTCAAAAGAACAGAGAACAGAAGGCATTTGCAAGTGTTAAGCGCTCCTTTTCGAGGAGAGTCTCGTCTCGTCGCGTCTCGTCTCCGCGAGCGCAGCTGTTTTTGATCTGCCACGGACACGCCGCCCTGGGGACAAAGGGTTAAGCCCCCAACCATATTATGTACATATCTCTCTCCTCGTAAATCAAGTTAACGGCCTCGTCAGGAAAAACTAATTAAAGAAAATGTATTAAAAACAAAGGGGAGGCAAAGTAATCGAAGGGTTAGCTATACTACATAATTAGGGTAATTCTTTGTGATAGTAAGTCTTGTTTATTGCAACAAAATCCTTAAATCGAAATGATTTTGTTGAAGAAATTTAAACTAGATTGTAAGTCTTTCCAGGCTTATATATATATCATTAAACTCTGCTCTCCATAGACCACTTCCTAGCTGATTGAGTATATTTTCCCCAGTTAAGTAGAGCAGCATTTATTCATTCTTTGCACTTGTTGTTCGTATAAAAAATTCCAATTTTTGTGAGGCTTTTTAGCATTTTAATTGTGCAGGGTGCGGACAGATCTGTTGAAAGGATTGTTAAGGGGCACTTTTATGTCAAGAGGAAATAGTCGCCGCTCCGAATGCCTCGAATGTGTTATTTGAGCTATGGGCAAAGGCGTAAAAATCTGCGTAATTAAATTTTATTTTTGGGCGACAGCAGCTGTTGCCCAGGGATTTTTTGGGGCGGCGAGTGTTGAGGGATTGGTGGCGGTGGCAGCACTGCTGCCTGGTGGCACATGGTCCGCTGGCTAATTAGCTCCGCTCGAGACTCGAGTCTTGATTCTCGAACATCAAAGCCGGGGCGATGCGCACGCGACACCTTCTCGCAGGGAACCCAAGACGAATTCATCGACGGCTGTCAAATTAGCAAGGCAAATGGCAAAATACACATACTTCGCGTATATGTATGTATTTGCATAATTTGTGCAAAAATAAAAGAGTCATATTTATATGCTCGGAAGCCATCGCATCCACTTATTTAGGCTTGTTCCTCCTCGAGTGCCACTTGTTTTGTTTCCCTTTTTGCGCCGCCTGCTCATTTCGATTCGCCGGCAGGGCGGCACTTTCATCTCGACGCGAACCCAACTCATCTCATCTCATCGGATACTTATGTGGCCATATGGTGGCAGCAGCCCCATCTCCCTACTCGTTCACATCCCATTCCGTCATCGTCTTACACTCAATAAGAGCGAGCGGAGCCCGTCATGATGTGCGATATTAAAATTAAGTGTTACATTTGTCAGCGATGATGCGCGTCAAAGAGCCAACGAGATCTGATATAGATCCCCAAGTGCAACCCAATCAAAGCTGGCTTGTGTTTACGAATCGTTTCGTTTGCTGCGATTGATCAACAGATGGTTGGCAGAACAGATATTGGGAAGCTCTCTCGCATATCACTTTCTAATTGGGTCAATCGGTTCCGTCATTGATGGGAAACCAATAAAGATTTTAAAGGAAAATCGTATCGAGTATTAAATATTATTGATTGCTTTATAAGAAAGAGATTTATCTAGCAGAAATCAAGTCTCAGGAATATTTTTAATAATATCTTTTAAAAAAGGTAATTACTCAAAAATAAATACTAAGAAAACACATCAAAATCTTTTGAAAAGAAATAAAGTTAAGAACTTTGTAACCTACAACCCTCCCTCTTATCTGTGATTCGCCGCCCCTCTTCAATTAAATTATAATTAAAAGAATTCAATTGTTTCTTGTATCTAAGCTTGTCTGGACTTTATGTGTCTCGAATGACTCACGAGTGTTGCTGTGGCTGCCTTTTATCTGGCCCCCAGCCATCTACGGCTGCAATGACACTTTAAAAGGGGTCAGCCGGGGGTCAGGGCACTTCAAAGTTAACTTTTTCGGTGACATGTGCGACTGGGGCCCCGGCGTACCGTGTTGCCAAGTGAAAGTGTAACTGTAATGCCATCCAACTGTAATTATATACAGTCTGGCGTCCAAGTTTATCTAGCGCCGAGCTGCGAGTGTCGCTCAAACGCAACTCGGCTCTGTTCTGGCTCGTCGAGCTGTCTGGCTGCTGGCTGTCATAAAATATAAAACTTTGGCCCCCGTCTCTGGGCGTGTGTTTGTCTGGGCCGAAAGTTTGCAGTTTTTGTTGCCGGAGACCTCCTCGGGTTTCGGTTAGTTGCGTGGGTGTAACTGGCAGCGCCATTGGCCCAATTACACTAAACGAGTGTTTCGCAGATCCCAGCAGGAGTGGCATCATCCAACCCCCGCCGCCCGGTCGCCGGCTGTTTGCCAAGATAAACGACGAAGGATTCGACTAGGATTCAACTCGAGGACTACTCCTCCTACTCCTCTTACTCCCCCATCGCTGTCCCTGTAATTTTCGGGCGTTATAATGGGGCTTAATGCACAAAACTCGTTATCAGCAGGAGCGTTGAAAAGTTTGCCGAGAAGCCAACAAATGGAACTCGAGCGCGTTTGATTAAATGCATGTAATTTGGCCTGAAGGTCCTCTAAGGCCGATCCACATCCAGATCTGGATAGGGATCCGGAGGGCCATCAATCGCGATTGTCTGTCTGTCAGTCAAATTATGCGGAATGAGCGGCAAACAGAGCGCTTCAACTCGCTCCAACTCCTCTGGCTCAAACACTCTTGGCTAGACAATGACCCCTTTCAAAGCCTGAAGCTCGAAAGGTAAACAATTTTAGATGCACTGAACTTAAAAAGGGGGGAATTCGGATTATAAAATTAAACAATTAAAGGTACTTTTCAATGATTAAATATTTAATTCTATGGAATCATCAAAGAGTTCATCTTTGTAAGCAGTCTTATGGCAAAACATTTAAGTAACTAAAAAAGAACCTTGACGATGCCTAGCTAGAAAGGTATAGACAAAGATCTTTAACAAAATCAAAGATATTTCCCTCTCTGTACTGGACATTTTTAGCATCCTATTGTAAAGTCCAACCCTTTATGACACCTCTCAGCCGCCGCGGAGTGTACGATGTGAGAAATGCAATTTTATTGCTTGTGAAACATGTTATATTCTGGCGAGAACAGAGATCCCAGCGATTTAATGCCGCCGGATTTGGAAGAATTTATATGGCAGCAGTGGGCGTGGCACCGAGCGGCACATTTTTATGTGTTCTCTGGTGTCTCTGATCTTAGCGAGCGGGTCCCTGACTCAGGCATAAAAGTCGTCAGCATTTTGAACTCCTCATAAACGTGATGGGACAGACGGCCATTCTAGGCCATATCCCGTATGAGCACGGTTTCGTTATATGTTTTATGGAAATTGTTAATGCTCTTCGGCTGTTTACGATGCCAAAATGGAGGCGTGGCCGAGCCCAAAACAATTTCTTATATATTTTTTTTTGCCACATTTGCTTAGTCAGTTACATTTTTACGAGGTGCCGGGCGGTAGGAGAGTGAAACAAATAAGAAAATGGGCCGTTTCCGGCAGTGACATCTTGGCCACTTCAGAGGCAGAAATACTTAGAGGGAGGAAGAAACTAAGATGTAAGCGGAGGCATGCCTGGAGCAGAAATTCTCATCCCGATAAGCCATCTTCTGGCCACCACTTCATCATAACTCTCGGTCGCCTTTGTTCGCGCTTGGCCCGGCGTAAGCCGATTTACCTTTAATCCCTCGTCCAAAGTCAAAGTTAACGATCTGACCCACTCGTAATTGCACTTCCCAACTTTCACTTTTGAGCCGGGTCTGTTCAAAGGAACGCTACGCTGGCCGTGGTCCACTTTCTTGGCCATAAATTCGCCACGAGCATAAGTTGTGGTCTTTTGAAAAGGCGTTGTCTCGAGTTAAAATTAGTTCTGCCTGCATATTGCACACATTTTATGCATGCTGCAGTTGGCCATTCCGATGCTCTTTCCTGTGTTCTGATCAAGGACAATTTAATTATTCAGCCTTATTTTCGCAGACTTTTTGCACACAGCTTGCACTTCCGCTTCCGCTGCCGCTTCCGGCTTCCGCCGCTCCGCTTCCGGCCTGCCGCTCCGTCCATTGTTGTCCTTGTCTTCGGGAGAGAGAGAGAGCCAGTAAGCACAGTGCACTAGAAAAGTTTTTCCATTTCCTTGTCGCTCTCGCTCCTGTCTGCTTTTCGCCCATAACAAGCTGGCAGCACTGGGAAAAGCTTGCCGCAAACTTCGCTGGCGCTCTAATGGAACTTTAAGCTAGATTAATTTTTTAATTAGTTCTTTTGTTGCTGCGCACTGAAGTGCCGCTGCTGCTGCCGCCTCCGCCTCCTGCCAGCGGCATCTTCCCGGGCAAGTTGTTGCCTGCTGCATCCTGCAGGAGCAGCGTCTGCCTCGTTTGTAGTCCTCCGTATCGCAAATGGAAATGGCAATGGCAGCCATCGCATGCAAACTAATTTTTAAGCACTGGAAAAACAAACGAGGCACTAGAACTAAATGTAAACTGTAACTGGGAGCTTGTGGGTATAAAAATAAATATGTTACAAACATATGTAGAGCTTTTACACTCTTTTTTATACAGATTTCTTATACCAAAGGCATCTTAAATTTCCTTGATTTTATTTCTCTCCCTGCATCCACTTGCGGAGTGCCTTATTTATATATGAACATGCACCGCCAACTTTGGTGGGAGCCACAGCTGCTCGAAGATCTCGGTTTAACTCCTTCTGCAGACTGCAGCTGGGTCCTTAAAGCTCGCCACTGCCACTGCGCCGCAGGCAATAAACAGCACAATTTTATTGAAAAAATCCTTAATTAAATTTCCGTTTCAATGTGTCAAAGTGTGAACAACACAATAATTTGGTTCTTTATTAACTGCCGCCGCCGCCGCGGCGATGTTGCAGGGGCGTGGCAGCAACAGCGGCAATCTAGGCAGCAGCTGCAGCACGAAATCCTTAATAAAGTTAAGCAACGCAACGGATATGTACAAGCGAGTGTGTGTGTGTGCGAGTGTTGGCCATATCCTGCCACCGGAGGTGTCAATTTAAAGCCAATTTAATTTGCAGCCACCACCACAGCAGCAGCAACAGCAACAGCAGCAGCAAGGCAGCACAAAGAACGGCCCGAAGAACTTGGCCCAGCGGCAATTTTAAAGCCGCTCGCAAAAAACTCGAGGACCCACTGGAAGAAGCCGGCTGGCAAGGGAAATGGAAATTACAATTTTTAACTGGGCCGGCCTTCTGCTGCCGCTCTGAATATGCCGCTTTCAATTAAAAGCCATTGGCCAACCGACATTGGCAACGCCGCGAACATGGAACTGTGCGGGCCTCCGAATGGGTTTGGGCAGCAGGGACCGGGTATGGCGTGTCCTGCCACATATGTGCCGGCATTGTTGCCGGAGTGTTGCAGCAGTTTGGCGAAAATTGCCAGCGAATTCCGACCGAATGTGACAACAATGACGGCTGAAGCAGCAACAACAACAGCAGCAGCAGCAACTGAGAAAGCCACTGCCGCAGCCACTGCGACCTAATTTGCAGCTGGAGATGGCCAACAGATTGAAAAGCGAGTTTTCTTTTACTTTAAGGATTGGGGAAATATTCGAAATGGGTATTAGAACATGCTAATCCCCTCAAACCAGCCAAGTTAATTTTATTTAAATCCCTAAAGCTAGCTTCAACAAAATTAGACATTCAGGAAGTAAGCGCCTTGCTTGCCCTTTAACCCATTTAAAAGTTAAAAACGCAACTGCAGTCAAAAGAAACTGCAACTACTTAGCCGTCGTAACAACTGCCAGACCCTTAACCCCATCTTAACCCCGTCTTAGCCCTCCGCGACACACACGCCTGTCATGTAAAACACGAGAGTTGCAGTTACTTCTGCTGCTGCTGCTGCTACTGTTGCACACGCAAGTGGCGACGACAAGATTTGTTCTACCTGCGCAGGAGCTGCTGATCCTGGAGGTGCTCCTGCGAACTTTTTCGGGGACAAAGCCAAAGACAAACTGCCGTGTATTAAATTTTTGTCAAAGACAAAATGCCTCCCTCCACGAGGAGCGGCTGGAATTGGCTTTCTGTTACGGCAACGGTTCGCTGGGTGCCTTGCAACAGGAGCCCGGCTTTGGCCCTAAGCCCGGCCATAATGCAGCCAGTAAGGATGTCGGAACCGGGGGGGATAAGGATGCGCCCAGTGCCTGGTGACACACTTTCCCGGCCAGGGAACAAGGCAGTGGCTTATATTAAAATTTCTGGCCGGACAGTTTTATTTTTATCCAGTAACATTTTGGTTTTTCTCAGCCTTGGTCCTTGGACAACCTTCGCTTATTTTTTACTAGGGATTCTGGAGAAATGCGGGGGCGTGTCTGCGGCTAACAAAAGTTGTGCGCAGTCAGTTGACATAAATTTTGTTAGCCTACTTCCAGGCGAAATTGCTTACTGGCAATGCCCAGGCGCTATTATTACCATTTTTCCATGGCTCCTGGTCCGCCCTGGAGAATAGCTGCCAAAAACCTACATTTAATGCATATAACTCTATCGTTTTACTTGGCTCTTGGCTCTTGATTCCGTAAAAAAAGCCATTAAATGATTTGCAAAAATATACATTAAAAAGTCAGCTGGTAAAAGCCTTACCCTTAGACGGAAATAAAGCTAACGCTTCCCCGATGTTAGTTTTTTAATACCCATTTTATTAAATTATCCCTTTTTAAGGGCATGTGCAAGTCGGGAAAAATGTTACTCCCAGCCGACTCAATGGCTGAAAACAAAAGTAATTTTAATTAAAATATTACGACTACTTTATGCCGAGCACCACCTACAAAGCGTCGTAGTTGGGCGATGGCATGCAACTAAAAAATAAATTTAATTATGCAAAAAGTGCGCTGCACTCGACTCGGGAGAGTGAAGAGTGGCTGGTGGCTGGTGGTGGTGGGGTGGCCCACGGAAATTATTTCAATTGTATGCACTTCAGGAGAATGAGAACAAAAAGTTGGCCAAAACCAGAGGAAGAAAAGGCGAAACGAAACGAATCGAAACGAAACGAGAATTTCGAGAAGACGAGCCCGAGAGTGGTGCACTTAGGACACAGAACGTGGAGCCACCGCGGACAGAGACCTCCGACAGACGGAGGCCATTTGAATGAGGTGCTGACTGACGGACTGACGGACGAGTGGTCGGGCCGGGCTTTTGGCCAGGTTAAGACCCAGCGACACCGACATCAGCAGACCAAAAACTTTCGGCCTGAAGTGGCCGCCGACTCGATGGAATGACGATGGTTAGCCGGTGCTACCTACCTTCCAACCTACCAGCTGAGTGCCTCTTTTCGGAAATTCAAATTTCCGATTCTTGATGATTTTATTTAAATTTGCGTATTCGAGTGTTTGTCGGAGGCTCTTCAAGTGCCGACTGCCGACTGCCGACTGCTGACTGCCTCCGACTGCGGACTGCGAACTGCCTTTGTTTTTTGCCCAAAATTGTTTAAATTGGCAGGAATTTCTGCGTCCAAATTGGTCTTCCTTGCTCCCCGCTCCCTTCGCTCGGTCGGACCCTTGGGCCAATTAACATAGTGGGGCTTAGCCATGATTTATTTTGGCGGAGGAAGTCCTCATTATCATATCAGTCTTAAGTGCAGCCGGCAGCTGCTGCAGGGATTGCAGGCCAGCGGCAGGATCCCAGCGAGGTGTAAACATGACAAACATGGCCAAAAACTTGGCGAAGGTCACGCCGCCAGCCGGCAGCCGGCAACTGCAGTGGCTAGATAAAGCAGACAGACCCAGACACGTGTGCCGGGCGGGAGAGAATGGCCCGAAGTCTGGGATTTTGGGAGTTGAGTAGCGGCAGAGCCACCCATTAGGCGGACGCAGCTGCCCGAGGAGGCGTGGACAAATCTACATTTCGGTGGTTATTTATGACCCTCGGACAGAGCTGCGATCTCAGATTGTCTGTTTGTTCGAACCCCGAGTCTGGCGGTCATAATTTGTTGCCACGTTTCGCCTAATCTTTTGTTTAATTCCCTTACTTGATTTCTGATTTGTAAAAGTCACAGGAGAGTTACCCTTGTTATGTTAGGGAGTATTTTGTTAGCGATTGTATCTCTCGACTGCACGTGGGAAGCATTGACAGAAGTTGAAATATAAAAGGGGAATTAGTCAAATTCCCTGTGATCACATTCCCAACTCTCCAGATCCTCGACTGCTGTCCATTTAAGCCTCGTGTCCTCTAGTTATCTTCCCCGAAATCTCTGCCATATCACGCATTCCCCATCATTTGCAACTGGCATTGCCAAATTGCAGCCGAAAACAGCTCGAACTGTGTTAGCTGGACACATTGCGGGCTAGTTATGCCACCATATGCCCAATCAGAGCCACGGCCCACTAACTAGCCCACTCATTTGAGCCAAAAGCCTCTGGCTGGGTCCACACGTTTAATCGCGGGTACCCGCTACGGCTTTTGGCCCAGTGCAGCTCTCCGAGTGTGTGTATGTGTGCGACATAATGTAGCGGACCAAATTATACCACTTATGGCCGAAAAAGCCCCCACTCTGCTGCACAGTTAACAAGAACGAAGCAAAGCCAAATGAGCGACAGGCAAACGAGTGCAGCTTTAGTTCAGTTCTGGCCGCCTTTGTTGGTCTCTTGCCTGTTTTCGGCACTTCTCGTTAGCACCGCTCCACGGGGTATGGGGGGAGGGGACCAACCGACCGACCGACCGATCTGGCTCCAGATCCAGATACAGATACAGATACCCGAGATAAGTTCAGGTCGGGCACAGCTGCGCCGAAAATTGTTTGGCATTTTGCGCATGCGTCGCGGCCAACGCGATCTCGTGAGACCAACGGTTTGGCTTTGGCGGAAAAGGGGTTCCTGGTAACAGAGAGAGAGAGAGAAAAAAAAGGAGAAGTTCAACCACGGATACTCTCAAGACAGGGCTTAAAGGAACAGTGGTTAAGGAGGGGTTTTTAAGGGGGTTTTAAAGGAGATCAAGTTGCTGCTCCTTCATAAAATAAATTATATTTCAGTTTTACTTTTACTTCTGATTTTTGTTGAGTGTTGGTTCTAGTTTAAGTAATTTCATGTTCCTTATTTTCTTGTTTAAAATTGACTTATTATATTTAACAAAGTTTTACAATTATTTAAGTCAATTTTTCATTACATTTAAGAAGTATTCTTACCCTCGTGAACCACTGTCTGCCTGCAGCAGCCAATATAAAATTTGGCTTTGCTTTTCTCAAGATCTCGGGAAGAGTTTCAGCACCTCTGGCGGAGAGTATCGCAAAGGGAATGGGTCTGAGGCATCCAGAGACAAAGACAGAGGCAAAAACGGAGACAGAACCAGAATACCGAGTGTTGTTAGGGAATGCGGGGCAGAATTAGCTGAAATAGTTGTAGGTACAAATTTTAGAGGCTCTTCGCGTGGTTGCTGTTCGTGTTGTTGTTGTTGTCAGCTGGTTGTTGTGTGTGTGCGTGGTGTGCCAGAAACCGTTAGAAGGCCAACAGCGTTGGCGCTTGTAAGTGTCAATGGGTCTAGACGGGTTTTTGGGCCGCCAGTTGTCCGCAGTTACAGTTGCCACAGTTGCCTCGAGTTCCTAGAGTAGCGAAAAAAGCGGCTAGCAGTACGCAAATTATTGCATTGCACATAATTTATTTGACTATAATTACAATTAATTACGGTAATTATGTTGTTTTTAGAGACCAATGCCAACTCAATTATTTGAGCACACACCAACTCTCGGGGGCGTTGTGTGTGTGAGTGCAAAAAGCTCTCGAGCTCTTCGGAGCTGCCGTTTTTGCTACATGAAAAGTTTGTGGTTGGCAAGTCCCGACTTCCGTTTCCGCCGTCCCATAGCTCGGTTGCCCTCGCACTCACTGCCATGCGGAAGAGGCAAAAACAGCGACGAAAATAACATTTGTGCTCGGCGGCAAAAGTTTTTCCACGTTGTGGCGAAACTTCTGTGCGGGCGTCCTATAACTGGGAGGGTGTGTACGCTTGAGTACAGTTGTGCTTGAAATATTAGTGCTAACCTATCGATTATATCAATTAAATATCGAAAATAAATATATATTTCTTTGTATTCATTTTTACCCTTAAACTACAACACATTGTAATTTAAATTAATATTTTTAGTGTCAGGCTTCCTGATAAATTGAAATATTTATTGATACTAACTTTACTATAGCAACGCATCATTATGTCGTTACTTTCGATATTGAAACTTGTTTATCGAAATTAAATATATGTTCAAAAGTGTCCAACACCTCTAAATTCTTCTTAAAATTACCCATTTACAGAATCTAAAATAATAATGTCTCTTCACTTATAAGACTTTAATTGTTACTTTTATTTTTTTTTCGAATAATTTTCTGGTACCGCTATTTTTGTGTCCTTAACTGTACTTCCTCAGCGGGCGGAGGGACAGTGCAGCCGTCTAACACCGGGCGTTGCCCAACGAACACTCTCGACTTTTCCCCCCGGTCCGAATATTTCCAGGAAAGGGCGAAAAACTGCAACAAAAACTTATGACAGAGTGTGTGACTGAGTGTGGGAGTGCGTGTGTGTCTATGTCTGTTTCTATTCCCGTTCCCGTTCCCCTTCCTGTCCTGCTCCGCAGCGAGTGTGGCAACCGCAATCAAAAGGGATATTTAATTGCGCCTAATTAGCCAATTTATGTTGTTGTGTGCCACCAGCAGCGGGCCAGGCTCTAAGCATATTAACTTTCTTCTGCCGGTCTTATGCAAAATGTTTGCGGTCGTGCCAGGTGGCAGATGCGGGGGCGGGGCCATGCCCACATACCCACATAGTGACATTTCCCTGATTTCCCAAATGGCCACAAAGTGCACTTTAAATGTTTCGATTTTTAGATAAAGCCACAGCACGTCAAGTTTTGTGGTAAAGAATCAATTGAAGTCCTTTAAATTAGTTGTTGGCTGTATAATAAATTATTTTAAAAATTAGAGTCTAATGGTGGAACAATTTAAGCTTTCCCTAAAAATACTTTAAAACCACTAAAAATTAGTCAACTTTATTAAGAGATTCCCAATTTCCAGTTTCCCCTCAGGCAGCGGTATTCCTTTGCCACTCCATTTCCGCTTCCTGCATAATAGTGGCCCTAATTCCAATCCCATTAAGGACCCAAGGTCCTTGGCGCCGAGAGTGGCTTAAGAATGCATTGAATATTTCGCAAATTGTTTATCGATGGCAATTGATTTGCCTACCGCCGACAGTTGCACGTCGCCAACAGCCCGGGACTGGGGCAAGGACGAAGCTCCTGGCAGGCAGGCAGGCAGGCAGGCTGGCAGCTTGGCTCATCCATCCGCCGGTGACCCAGTTCCTGACTGTCTCCAAAGTCAAGCGGAGTGAATGCCTGTCACAGGCACAGAGCCAAGCCCACAGAGCAGCAACAATGGCTGAGCTGAGCTGAGTTGAGGCGGGGCAACAATGCCTAAGCGAACACAATAATGACAAGGGATTGGTGCGGAGAGGGGAGAGGATGTTGCTTTGCATAAATCGATAGTTTAGTTGCTGCGCTTTAAGGACTCGCTCGCCGCCGAGAACCCAATGCGTTTAATTTTTCTTTTCAGCAACAATTTGCCAGCTTTTCCGCAACGTCGACTGGCACGTCGCCCTCGCATTTTTTTGCTCGACATTAAATTTTATTTCGCGCTCCGCCATTTGCATAGGAAATTCATTAATTTTCCACGCGCGGCACATAGAAGACACTGTGCGCGAGGTGGATGGCTAGACAAATTCCTGCGGCTGTTGAACCATAAATATAAAATTCATTGAGACGAGGTCCCTAGATGTAGAAAGTGAGTGTTACAGTTTCGAGGGGCTAAGCCGGCAAATTCGCTTATCATGGCGTTTCTTTACTTCTGACCAGGCTTTCGTCTTGTCATTGCTGCTGCTGCTGCCCGCTGGCCATTTCCATTTCCTAGACGGGTTCGGTACAGGGCACATATGGACACTCGAAGCTGTCAGTCGGCGCATTGTAATCGGCGTCTGACCCGCATTAATTATACCTCCACTGACATGCGATATTCACACTCCGTTCCCCGCCTGTCTACTTGAGTTGCTTGCAGGGCACTGAAGTCCATACACAGAGCGAAAGATGGGATTAAAACTTATTAATTCATAAATAAAAATGTCTTAAGAAAAATTATTTAGATAAAAATTTATCAGCAAGCCCTTGTTAAATCACCTTTTAATAACCATAACTTCTCTCTAGTTTTCTCTCAGTGCCCTTAAGATGTTGATGGCTCCAAATGGAGCTCCATCTCGGGCTCGTTAATCGATAT
>VNJS01003881.1:0-42853 GCA_008042575.1 Drosophila watanabei | reverse complement strand
TGGAATTGGGCATTGTTTTGCAGAATAATGAGCTGTTGGGACGAGGGCTCCGCGTAAAAGAAGGGAAAATACGAAGCCGCAGGCGAAAAGAAGGACCCTCAGCAGAGCACAGGCAGGTGAGGCTTAGATCTCCTTGGCCAGCCAACAAGATCGAGTGTTGACACAGCAGGCGATACGGTTTGTCAAAGGGAAAATATATATATATATGCAGGAAGGATAGAAATTCTCAAAGTTAACCAAAAGTCACTTGTAAGAAATTCGGTTAAAATCGGGTAAATTAAAAAAAAATACAAGAATATATCTACTTTATAGGGTCGAATATATATTTATTATATTATATATTTTGGATGTCTGATTTTTTTACTTTTTATATTAGTAAAAAAATCAGACATCCAAAATATATAATTCTTTAATTTCTAGATTAATAGCTACATATGACTGTCCATGAAAATTGTCATATAAATAAATATTTTGCGAATATCATCAACAACTATTTATACTTTTCTTAGAGTAGGCTTTGACCGATTAATTTCAAGGAATTTCGCACAAAATCAAAATAAATATTATTGAAATACCATCACAACTATTTATAACATATGTTAAATTCTCGAAAATACTCATCACACCAAACAATTTTAGTTTTCAAATATATATTCATTTTCTTTAATTATATTGTGTTCAAATACAATATTTGGAGAGAGAAGAACTCAAATATAGTTCAACGAACTGACGCCGCCAAAATCAATTCGAGTCACAAAACCAATCCCATAAATACTTGGAAAAGGTCCTCTCACGCCTTCTGCCTTTCAGCCTTCGCCTTCGCTGTAGCCTCGCCCAAAAATCGCAAATCGCCAAATATTGAAGCCAAATTTATTATGGCCAATTTATTTTGTAATTAAATCGAGACAAAAACAACAACAACGGAGAAAGGGAATTCCGAACTTGCTCGACGGCAATTTAATTGTTTCTTCTCTCTCTTTTTCGGGTACATATTTGTTTACAAAACATTTCAAAGTGTTGCTGTTGCTTTCTTGCAAATTTCGCGCCTCGACTCAACATTTATTTTCAGATTTAAGCAAAGAGAGGCAGAGAAATGGGGGGAAAATGCTGTTTTGTGATGAGGTGTCCGTTCACTCTTCTTTTTTTATATTTTTTGTATTTATTTTTATCATGACTCATTGAGGTCGTGTGCGAAATTTTTGGAATTGCTTTCATTTATTTATGCATTTGTTTTTTTTCTTCGTGTATTTGTGCTGAATGCAAATTTGCTTATTTATTGCACGAACTGCGGCGGGGCGACACAACAACAACCGAAAAATTCCCAGAAGTGTCCGCCACAAAAATCACTTGGCAAAAGTTTCCCCTTTCGACTAAAGCGCGAAAAAAAAACAAAACAAAACAGAATAACAACGAAATTAAAACCAAAACAAATAAAATGCATTGAAAATTGTTTTTACAAGCGACACGTTGTGGTACTTTGTCATTGACAACGAATCAAGGCTTAAAAATATAGATCCCTAATAAGATTTCTCCAGAGTTTAGGCATTCATATTTATAGAAACATTGGATGTTATTACTACCCTCGCAGGGTATTATAATTTTATAAATATTTATTTTTCGCTTGGTCCCTTACAAGTTCTATATAATATAATCACATTATGAAATTCTGGATATCCCACGCGAAAACTTGCAGCTTGCAAATGAATATATTTACTTTAAAGTCAACCTAATCCCTATTTCCAATTCCAAGTTTCACTGTCAACCCCCGGAATTAGAGGGTTAATTCGGTCTTCAACCTGAACATGATTTGGCAGTTTGTGTGTGCTCTCTTTTGTCTATTTGTTGTTGTTCATTCTCCGCTCCGTTGCGTTAATTACGTGTGTAAGAAACTATTGGGCAAACAACTTTATTAGAGGCCGAGTGCGAATTGTGATGAAAACTTTCGAGGCACTACGGCCGGAGCACGGCACGCGCTTTGTCCAAGCTCCGGAGCGCGGACTGCGGTACGACGACGATGATTTCCATGAATTCGGTGATTCGGAGAGGCGTGAGGGTCCGATCGGCAACGGCGACAAAGTGTTAATCACAAGTCGTAAACAACAAACAGCAATATCCGTTTGTTTATAGTTTCGTTAACTGATTTTTCGCGGCTGCGATTTTGTTGCTTTCATTCCAGCCGGGAATACCCGAAAACAACTGCTGCGAGCGTCATTCCCACAGCGAGCAGGCGGGGTATCTGCTGAAAATAATGATGAATATAGCGGGTGATAATCAGTGGCAGAGATATGTGTACAGCGATATCTGTACCTATTTTTAGGCCCGCACAAATAGAGTTGACCTTTGTGTAAAAATATTTTTAGTCGCAGATAAAATATTGCGAAAGCGAATCGATCATGGGATCGGCGCCAGCGAAATAGGGGAATTTCCTTGCTCGAGCGAAAGTGCTTTATTTTTGGACTTTCCTCGGCAATCGCTAATCAGCGAATTGAGTCACATCGTACTCCGTGCCCTGCTCATATGACCAACCGAACGAAAGCCCATGGCCCTCACATGATCTTGTGAATCGCTTTTGGATATAGCCAGAGAGGTTGCGAATTGAGTGCTAGACGAATCTATTTTTTATGTGAAAATCATAGCCAGGGTATTGACATTGGACATCGTGAAGTGAAGCCATTAAGACAAAGATTTTAGATTAATGGGATTTTCTCTTGGTTAAACAAGGCTTCTATTATTCTATTTACGTCATTTAATTTCCTAATTAATATGTATTCCTTCACCAATCATTGCTTTCTTGAGCAGTGCAATTTACACAATCAAGTTTCTATGAATTCATCGCGCATTATTTGTTACACTCCTTGTAAGTTTTGCAACCATATTAAACACTATGGATCGATAAAAGCGATCACTCGTAGACCCTGTGATCATCATCTTCCCTTCTCTCGGTTCGAACGCGAGTATTGAACTATGAGCTCATAAAATTCTTGCTAAAATGACGCACGCGCCGAGATAGAAGCGCGCGCTTACCTTGCTTTGCCTTTTTCCAATGAAATTTCATACGCCCCGTTGACGACATTTCTGTTTATGAGCCCGAAAAGGCCCCAAAGTCAATGGCCTAAGGCTGGCCATATTACGCATACGCCCCATGTGGCATCTTGAGCGGGATTGAGCCTCGTATTCAGCTTCAGTCCCTGCAATTTTGCCAATTTCTGGCACGTTCTCAACCATCTCAAGGTACACAACATACATATATGTATCTATAGAAAATATCGAGAATATCGGGAATGCGGCAGTACTCGAGCTAAGTGCCGCGATATTAGCCCCAGAGTAGATATTGAAACTGCGCAGTCTGGCAGATATTTCATCATCGGCTTGTTGGCGCTTTTCATTACAGAAGAAGCCAAGAAACGGAGAAGAGAAGACCAAAACCGAATTTAAATATATTTCGCAATATCAGCTCAAAAGTAAAGTGTGTGGCCGCCAGAGTTCAATAAAACTTGTAAACGTTTGAGTTATTTTTTTTGTGGCTTCTGCTTCTGATTCAATAACATTCTTCTTCCTAGTTTGTTTTCACCTTAAGTCGCAATAGCCCAGTTAAAAGTAGAACATGCGAGAATATCGGAAAGGTGAGTTGGGTCCGTGGGGGGGCGGAGGGCCGAATGGGGGCAGAAGAGACAGCAGCGGGCATTGCCAAAATAGATAATACCAAGCCGAAATAACAACAAGAGAAGTGGGAAAAGAGAAGCATAAGAAATAAAGCGTACTTTGGCCTATGCTGGCTATATACCCTTCCTTAAAAGTTGCTTTACTATACAGCCATTCTAGAGAATTACCTCTGAAAAAGTACAAAACTAGATAAATATTATAATTTCATATATTATCTTCTTTTATTTAAATACTTAATATGTTTCCACTTCAGTTGAAAATATAAGATTCCAGAGGTGAAACCTATATAGACCGTTAAATATAGATATTATTTTGTTCTTCCAGCTTATGAACGATGCCAGGGCCATTCTTTTAGATGGGTTGCGGCAGAAGGCCATCGACATTGGCGGGCGTAGTTTTGCGATTACCTATCGATGCTATCGATGGAACAGGTTTTTTAGCTGCTACGGGGTGCTAAACGAGGGGTGCCTTGTGCCAGAAAGAGAAGGCAGAACTCTCCCCGGCAGGCCGAAATGTGCTCGAAATGTTAATGACATTGCCAAAAAGATTGTGCGAGGGAAATAGTGTAAGGCAAAACAAGAGATAGAGTGAAAGAGAGAGGAAGTCCACGAGTGGATTTTGTTTGTAATTCGTTGTTGTTGATATTCGGTTTTTTGTTTGTATTTTTTTTTATGTGGAAGTTATAGGTGATGTTTTGTGTTGTTGCCTGTTGGTGTCATTAACCCTCCACTTGGCGCGCTGAGAACCTTACTCACGGTTTGTTTTCGTTGTGTGTTTTTGTTCTAGAGGCAGCGAATTTTCGCTTTTTATTTCGCACGTTTCTTCTCTACGTATTCTGGATTTTTTTTTTACGGATTTTGTTTTGGCTTTGGCATTCCGACTCCCCTTATTTTTTGGGCCGCAGTCCATTCAACCAATCGATCTCTTGGTGAGGGAATAATGTGCTGGGGAGAGTTTCACTTCCCCCCCAAAATGGGGGCCTGTTCTAAGGTCACTCAACCACCAAACCCAAAGTCCCCGCCGCTCAACCAATTAACCCCTCCGCATAGCCATCATCTTGCCAAGTCATTAAACTTGGCCATAACAAAAATACACAGCAAATTTTTACGGCGCCATTTGCAAATGAGATTTGCGCGGGACCTTATAAAACCAGAACCCCAAAAAAAAACTCAACTAAATGATAGAAGTGTTCAGAAAGTATAAAGGAGTATGCAGCAAAAAGTTAATGCATTAACCCATTTGTCATTGATTCAAATTGATTTATTTTGACACTGCATTTGCATTGAACATTGACTATTTATATATTTTTTTATTCAATAACACTGAAGACCTCACACCTTTGTCGGGGGTTTGTTCGTCGTCTCTCCAATAAATCGTTTTTAAAAAACAAGAAACCTTACGTGGTTATCACGGCGTATACGTAATTTATTTATGCGCAGCGCTGTCATATCAACGATTGCATAATCAAATAAGGTCCGTCGATCCGTAAAACTGAAGTCGTGCAGAAAGTCACAAGACCCGGAAAAGTCACACGATTCGCTAATTGGCACTCTCGTAATCCAAAAGCTTAAGGTGAACTTGTATATTTGCCAAGAGCTTACTAGAACGAGCCCCAGAATTGTTAACAACTTAATTTTTCGCCTCCCCTTCCCCTAAAGAGATCAATGTTATTACTTTATAGTTTCTGGTGGATATTTAGTCACATGCCGAACTACATACATTTAAGGCAGTTAGGAAGATTTAAAACAGCATTATCTTTTTCGTAAGAGGCTCTTGGTACGCATTTTTAACATAGATTATAGCTTATAGTTGTTATTATAAATTTGTTTAAAATATTAATTAATACTTACCATATTTATATGTACATTTTTGCTTTCAAACATTTCCTATCTCTATTAGGTCTTATTTTTGTTAAGCAACCAATCTTATCAATAGGTATTTATTTTATTGTATAATCGTATTAAGATTTATACTACAGACATTGTATACCAAGATCTATTTTATCGGTCATTGTTTGCCACCTTGGTAAGAAAGATATAGTATTTGTGAAGATTGCAAATTTTTCGATATTGTTTTCTCGTGATTGTATGGAAACATTTGTTTCCTTCCCCAGAGGCTTTATTAGTTTGCCATCTCTAAGCCTTTAATGATAAAAAGCTTGTTAATAAATCAATAAGTTTATTGATACCAAGTTGTATGATAATTTTCCATCTCTTTTATGAATTCAAAGATTCTTTTTATTGGTTTATTTTATTATTTTAAATTACAACCGAAAGCTATTTCATAAGAGTATGAAATCTTCGTGGGTCCATTTACCTTTTCTTTGACGCCTTTTGATTGTTTGTTTACACAATTCTCTCTGTTTCTTCCAGCTTCCCGTGCGTGCTCCCTTGTTCTTCCAGTTGTTCTGGTTCTTCTTTATTAAATATTAACTGACACTGTGCCCCACAGAGTCACACGCAGAGAAAGAGCAATGTGAATATATTGTTCATGTTTTCCTGGTTTACATATTTGCCACCCCTTTCAGGTACGTACCCCCTCCTCCTCCCCTTGTTCTTGCTCTTTCTGGCGTGCCAAGCAACTATTTTTATTTATATTTTGCTTTTTTCCTTGCTATTCCGCTGTTGTTATTGTTACTTTATCAAAATGAGGTTAACAAACGTTCCCAAGGCCATTTTACTGCGCTCACACACTAAGGCACACACGTGGGGCCCAGCCCCATTCCCAGTCACACACACACACACCAACTATCGTCTATTCGCACTTGACATTTACTTTGTAGTAAACGTAAAATACAAAAACAATAAGTGCCCGCTCAGGCACCGAGAAATAGGTCTCGATTCGCCCTATCTACACGCGTTACAGTTGAAGAAATTTGATTTTAGAATAGGGATCAGGCGCATATATATTATTTCGTTTGGGAAAAATTAAAAATTATCTAACAAATTCAGAAACTCTAAATTCTAAAAACAGACACCAGTACCTGCACATGTGTATGTATTTCACCTAGTTCTCTTTGTTGTTGATGATTTTTTTCTACTGTGTAACTTCTTCTGCTTTCCCCTTCCACTTCTCGTCCCCCGGCGATCTCTTTTTTTGCCATTTGCCATTATCGTAATTCTGTTGTTTTGGTTTTTGTAATGTTTTTTTTTTTTTATTGTAAGTTTTTGTTTTTTGAGTTTTATATATATATTTTGTTGTTGTCCGTTAATAAAAGAAGAGGCGTTTGTGTAATCAGGTGAGGGCGGTTAGTATGGGAATGCTTTGCTTAAAAAACGTAGTATTACCGCCCCACAGTGGGTGGCGAGGGGGTGTGGCGACAACGACGGGGTCTAGGCCAAATGTCGGCGCGTGTAGACTTCTCAAGTACCCAAGGCGTCTCGAGTGCATAAGCACACTATAACCAACAGTTGGCGACGGAGACCGGAGACCGGAGACGGAGACGGACACTGAGCCGGAGCTATTTACGACACTGCACATTTTCACCTTCATTTTTGCAATCTTTTGCGCCAATACAATGCACTCACCTGCAAATAAAACTTTAAAGTCCCCAGCGACCGAGAGCTGAAAGTTTACTATCCGAGTTAAGCGCATGTGACTCACTGCATAATAGGTCGTAAAGTTGTAAAGATTAGGTTCTGAACCAGACCCAAACTTTGTAACTAAAATGGACCTAGACAGGGTTAATTTTTTCAGTTAATTTTGTAATGGATCCTCAGGAGTAATATGAAGTAGGATGCTTAAATATTGTGACCAAAAATACTACAATTAATATTAGTAACCAATTTTCGTAAGGTATCCCTTTGTTTTTTGAGAAATATATAAATATACAGTAGAGCAATTAGCGCCATAGTTCTTCTGCCATCCTTTTCCCTCTTTCCCTTCTTAATACCGACCGTTATTCTTCCTTCCATTTTTTCTGTGCATGTTTGTGCATGTTTTATTTGCACCTCGTAAACATTTTGCGGTGTGTCGTAATTTTAGTGCTGCACCTGCTCTGCAAGAGCAACAGAGGTGCAACTATGATAGTGGAGGATGGAAGCTGCTATAATCTCGGGCAAGCGTGTGTGTTTTCCTTGTTTGTTTGTTTTTTTTTTTTATCGTATATTTTGCGACAAAGTTTGCACCGAGTTAGGCGATGACGTCGATGGCTCGACTCTAGCGGTAAATGCAACAAAGTAACGGTTGTTTACTGCGCCTCGCTTTTTCTCCATTTTGTTTGCTATTTTCCTCCATTATCTAATCTTGACTGGTAGTGCAGAGGAGAGAGAACTCTGTCCGGCAAGACAGAGACAAGTGTCCGTTAAGTGTCAAACAAAATGTAAAAAAAAAAAATGTGAAAACACCAGAAAAGAAGGCGAAAATTTCGCTGTGAAAAACGCAACGAAAAAAAAAATAAAATAAGAAAAAAGAGGAACGAAAAATAAGCGGGCCAGGAAATTCGCACAGGCAAACACTTTGGACAAATCGCTTATGACAAGGAGACAAAGGGGGGGTTGCACGGGAAGATGGAAAGGCGACAGTCCTCCAACCCCACTCTTCAGCGTCCCACAACCCCTTCTTGACAGATTGCACTTGCCCCGAAATTGAATCATCAACGGGAATGGCTCAAAAAAAATGGCCAAAACGGAATAAGGACTGCGGGATGAGGGCCAAGGGGCTGCAACGCATCTGCCATGACCTCCCCCAACGCTTTTCCGAGGGGGTTTTCGGGAGGGGCACCACCCCTGATCCACTTTACACTTGGCACATCCTTTTGCTTGTCGCCTGTCATGTGACAGCAATTAACACAGAAGCCCCAAAATGGAGGAAGAAATGCCAGAAACGTCGAGGAAGAATCACTGAATGAGTGCACATGAAAAAATACTTTACAAAATCGGCAGAAAAATATGTTGCGAGGAAACAGGAACTTGTATAAATTTGATAGTTTATTTTATTTTTCCTTGACTTTAATTAATAAAAAAAAATAAATAAAATCTCTTGAAGCTATTTTTGCAGTCTTTTCATGTGTCTGCTTATAAATCTTAGGAATCTTTAGTGAATTGAATTAAACTATATTTGTTTCTCTTTTTTTCCCAACTCGTTTTTGTGTAAATGTACTTTTTCTCCAAGTATATTTGTAGGAAGAAAAAGGCTGGCAGCGACGGGTTACTTGTGGCTTCGTGCAACAGTTGCAATTGTTAGAGGGCGAGATTTTTGCGGAAATTGAATTTGCGGACCATCTTTAGCCATACCCACCCTCTCCTCCTCGTCCTCCGCCCCTGTCCTTGCGCCCACCCCCCTCAAACGTTGCAACTTTGTTGCATTTTCTAAGTAATTTGTCATCGTTTGCGCTTCGACTCAGCCAAATGACAGACGTGAAAAGAGTGCCAAGCTGACACTTCGGAAGATGGGAGAGTGGGGAAAACAGCGAGAGGAAGAGAGAGCACAGCTCTTCAAGGTATAGGAAATATGCACTTCTAGGCATATAACATCATCATATATTTGGTATTTTGTTTATTGTTTTTAAGTGGAAAACGTCGCACAGAAGGTACAACACCCGCGGACATTCCCAACTGTCAACTTTGTGTCAGTTTTGGGTTATGTGGAAAACGAATTTAGAAACCCGGAAGTTTCAATAGATGAAAAAGTCCGACAAGAATCACTTGACGAATTTCCCATTCCTTTTAAGATCATGTCTAGGAAAAAGCACCGTGACTTTTCTCCAAAAATAAATGAAAGCAAGAAAGGAAGCTGAGTTATATGAGCTGAGCGATGTGTTTATAATTTTTTGTTTTTTATCAAAGCTTTAAAATATCTAAACTTTGCAAAAATATTAAATTTTAATTCGAAAAGCTTTTCTATTATATTTTTTTATTTGGTAAAAATCAGAGACATGAAATTAACATTTGAAAAACCAATTAATAAGTTTCTGATTGATACTTTTGTAATGTAATAAGGGCATGGCTAGGTCGCCTTGTCTGTTGATGCTGATTAATAATATACATATACAATGTACATTCATATATAATTTGCAAACTTCTGCCTTAATCTATAATTTAAAATGATTCCCTTTTTTTTTTGTTTAAATATAGTTCAACTTTCACTCCCCCTCGCTTGAAATTACTACGTATTCTTGACTATAATCTTTCATTTCTATTTACAGCAAATTATACATGATTTTCGAATTAATTAATAACCGATACAGACTGAAAAGTGAATTACATCGCCAAACAACACCTCTTCCATTGCGATTCCAAGTGCAACTCAAGGTAAATATTGTATAATTAAATTATTTTTTTCAATCGCGGCACAATGGGCGACGACAAGTGCAATTTAAGCGCCAGCTGTTGTTGTGAATCCCCCCACAAAGCCCGCCTTGTACCCCCCTCCCCTGGTAATTCCAGTTATTCATTAGTCATGCAAAATTCGTTTTTTACTGTGCACTTTTCTGTGAATTTTTCAACGAGTTTTGTGTTTGCATCTGCATTTGAGAAATTAAATTAGCGCTTAGTACATTTAGTTTTTATTTATTATTTTACTATTACAAAAGTTTGACTTATAGAACAATACAAATGTTGTGTAGTAGAGTTCAAGCTTATTACAATCTATTTCCATCATCGGGAAGTGCTTTTAAAACCTTAATTACTTTAATTAATAAAAAAATCATTTTGTATATTTAATTTATGTGCTCTGCGTTCAGTATTTAGCTTCTTGCATAAATAACGATTTGTCTTGAAACATTTGCTTAATGAACTAGAAATTTTCAACAAAAGAGCGGTGCAAATAAATAAATTAAATATAAAAAAAAAAAACGTTAAAAATTTGGCATTGGAAATTTTCGAGCAGTTTCTGTGTGTTTTTGTGTATTTCGTGCGACGTGCTTTGGCAACCTTTTTTTTATTCTGTTGTTACTGCTATTGTTGCTAACGGCCTTCGCTAATGAACAGTTATGCAATGTGCAAAAAACAAAAAACAAAGACGCCAAAACACAAACAAAAACAAAAAGGCAAACCAGCGAAATGAACTGAACTGCAAGCCAACTTTTTGAAACTGAAGCTGAAAGATAAATAAGCATTGTGGAGGTAACACTTTAAATGGCAGAGTCGAAGTCTTAGATACCCTTTTTAAGTAATTATACATTACATTGTCCAATTAGTTATTTAATTTCTTTTACCGCTTGGTCTTTACTGTTCTACAAGCCTTATCAATATTAACCAAATAATTGATAAAATCTGTAATTAAATCTCTAGTAAGACGTCTAGCAAATCTTATTGAGAATCTCAAACAACTCTTATCAATTCCCTCTCGAAAAACATAATACCCTCTATCCATCAAGAGTATCACAGAGACAGAGAGACAGAGAGGCAGAGACAGAGGCAAAGAGCGGCTATAGTCGGTCCGTTACAAGCGAGTGCTTTGGGCCAAATTTGGACTTTGCACCGAGCACGCGAACCTGCCATGATGCGGAATCCGCTGTGATCGGATGTGAATGGGGATTTCAGGCGGATTTCCATGGGGGATCTCGCTTAGCTCTTTGTATCTCTTTCCCGCTGGGAAGAGAGGCTGCAACAAGCGTGAGCAGGAGGGGGGGGAATGAGCACAGCATGGAAAGAGGATCTGTGCCGCCGTTTGGAGAAACCCAAACAAATTCCATAGCTGCTTTGGCTGGTTGTTTGACCCCGTTTTTGAGCAATTGGAAACCATAGAAGAGAAACCCCCGAACGAACCCACCACCCAGTCCCATTCCCCCCGTTTTTCCCACCTCCAAACGTACAGACACGCATATTTGGTTTATGCTTTACGAGCTTTTTCGCCCCGCCAAGGGTTGATTGATTTGTTGTTGTCTCCGATAAATATTCGAAACGATTTTGTTTATAATAAAATAAAAGTTGAGGCCCCCGCCGCCGCTGTCGGGGTTAACCTTTTATGACTTACTTTTACTCATTTCCATTTTCATTTCTATTTTCATTATCATTTCTATTTCCATGGTTATGGTTTCTGCGGGAACGCAGTGAGTGATGTCGCGTAGGTTTTGAGGGATTTCGGGGGATCTGTTTTTCATAAATCACTCTAATTGGGAACTTTCTGGAGGATTTATTGTTATATGAAGAATATTGTAATTGGTTTCCGATAATTATAAACACCTTAAAATGTAGTGCACTTTGGGAGACCTTTTGAGGGCTACATTTAAGGAAGTATACCACTTCTGATGACTTCTGTTAACTGCGGATTATAAAGTGGAACCTGGGAACTAAATTATGAAAATTAAAGCGGCCACAATGGGTAATATTTGAATAAATATAGTAGATAAAGCTATATTCTCCCTAAATTTACTCTCTCCTCCCCTTACCTGTTTTTTCCCGTTTCGTTTATATTGCGTTGTTTCGGTGACAGCAATTACAACAATCGAAGAAGCAGAAAACGAAACAATCTGAAAATAAAAACAAAAACAATGTTTCCAATGGAGGCCGCAGAAGAGGAGCGAAGCTGTCCAATTTTGATTCCGGAATCTCGCACCTTGGCTAGAAAGAGACGGTGAAGGGCGGGTGGAATGGGATAGAGACACAGACTGAGACTGGTGGGTGTGGGAAAGAGACGAGTTCATTCAACTTAAGAGGGTGGCAGAGGGAAAAACGGCAAGGGGAGAACAGAACAAAGGGAACAAAAAACCAGGAGAAATGGATAAATTGTGTATTGTTTTTATTTTGATTCTAGTTCTTTTGACAAACGACAGACAGACGAGCAGAAATACATTCGTTCGTTGCTTCGCTTTGTGGCAGGTACAGTACAGTCCACCTTGTAAATATGCCAGAGCGTGAGTGTGCGAGTGTAAGTGGAGCAAGCGAAGAACGGGAGGAGGAAGAAGGAAGCATAAATGCAAACATAAATGGGAAATACACACAGTTTTGATCAATTTACCATTTACAATTTACAGCCAGCAAGCACACACACAAAGAGGCAAACAGAGAGCGCAAGACAACACATAAAGCGTACGTACAGTTTACAACAAGAAGAAGCAGTTTGTTACGAACTAGTGTGGGGAGCGACGCAGAGCCAGCAAAAACAGAGTGAGAGCGCAGCAGAGTGCGGAGAGCGGAAAACCCCAGAGAGCGCAAAAGAGCGCTCCGCGTTGATGATTATTACGAAAGTGAGTGCATAAAAACAAACGCGAAAAAACTAAGAGCGCGCCAAATGCGGCATAGGAACGGCATGAAAACGAACCAAAAGAGTGAATGAACTTACGTTCCACATGTTCATTCTGCCACTCCCTCTCTTAACTGCAGCATAGTCATTTCATTCGTTCTCTGCGCCCGCGCGTACCAGTGCCAAACCGTTCCGCTATTCCATTCCATTTCAGTTCGGATTGTACCCCAACCCCCCTGTGACACAAAAACCCCGGCCCTGGCTCTTCGGCTCTCTCTTGTGTAAAAATCAAAATAAATCGTAAATAATTTTTCTCGCTCTCCTCGTTTGCTTCGTCTTCGTTTGTTGCTCTTTTGTCTCTTTCTACTACGTTTTGTTCGTTCGCATGAATGGAATGGTCGGGTGGCGGTGTTGTGTTGGTGTGCGGCCAAGAGTGAGTGAGAAAGCGCTCTGACTGTGGCACTGGTAGTAGTAGTATTTGAGTATTCCTTTTTTTTTTTACTCGCTTGCTCTCCTTGCTCTTCCATCTGGCTGCTTCTGCTGCTGCCTCTGAAATCCGATAACCAGTGTGCGAGCGAGACAAAAGAATAACAAACAATTATAAATTGTGCAAGCGTGTGTGTGTGTGTGTGGGTTTGGGAATTTCACAACATTTGTAGCGACGGCAGCGGCAGTGACGACGTCAACTGCGACTGCAGCGCCGCCTCGTGCCAATTTCACTTGCAACGAAATTTCTCGTTCCTGTAATGCTTGCTAGGCGTGAGCGAGGGGGATGGCACGAGGAGTGGAATGGAATGGAACATTCTTCTTGCTGTTTTGTTGTGTGCGCGCGGAAAAGGTCTCGTAGCGAAGGGCGAAATAAAAACAAAACCCGAAGGCAAGAAGAAGCGGCTGTTATTGTGCAGATTGATTTTTGATGCGTGTGTGCGTGCGTCTGTTCATGTGTGCATGCATGTCTTTGTTATTGTTGCTTTTTCGATTTAGGAGTTTTTGTTTTTGTACGACGTGCCGTGCATCATGTCATCTTAGAGAGAATTCCGTATCCGCTTTTCCTTAATTTCCATTTTAGAGTCTTCGTTTTTGTTGGGAAATCAATTTGAAAATATCTTGGTTTTCTTTTTCTTAAGTATTTTTGGGGGAAAACTTGTATTTGTTCAGGCACACTTTTTCGGTGATAAATGAGCCACGAATTTCCACGGAAAACTGAGAAAGTTCTCGTGGGAATTTCGTTCAATATTCTTCCATAATTTTTTTAATACTTTATTTTTAATCTTTTTTTCTGTGTTCGGAAAAGTTTGAAAATATATCACGAAAACTTTATCCCACATTGTTCATACTTATGTATGTACAAAATCGGTTTATGCCAGTTTAAGCAACTAAGTATTGAGAAAAACATTTAGTAAGGTTAAAACAAAAATAATACACTTATTTCAAAATATATTTGTTTCTTACTCCATGAATTCATATTTGTATGTATCATACGGAAAATTTCCAAACTAGAAAATGTGAGGAAGAAAATCTACGCATTTCCGTATGATTAGAGGCCGCCAGCTGATAAATCAGAACCCCTTCCCCTATCAGAAAAAACCGATCTGATCCCCGGTTCGAAAGTTCTTTGAGGGCGCCTTGGTTCCTAGATATGTGTGTAATTTCTAGGGTTAATCCCCTTGATGGATGCCCTCAGGTGTGGACTATGGGGGTAGATACTGATTATAGCGGCAGTCAGAAGAATAGAAATTTAAATTTTCTGTAAAATACCAAATATTTTCACTAGGGTGTAGCTATTTTTAGCTGCTAAATGCTTAGCTTTCTCAGAGTACAATAAACTCTGTTGAAAGCTGTGCTGGTGAACTGCTGGCAAAGCTCTGAAGAAAAAACAAAACAGATCTTAAATTTAATTTAATTTTAAGTGCTATTATTGTGACCGGAATTGTATTTCATATATGCTTATTTCAACTCAGTCATCATGTCTGCTTTCCACCTTAATCCCCCCGACAGGCAGGTGGTGAGAACTTTCTTCCATTAGGACTTGGATCCACGACCACTATGAAATCTCTTCTAGATAAAATCGGTTCGGCTGAATGCGCTTCCGCAGGGGGACTTCAAAGGGCCACCGTTCTGCAAGGGGATTTGGGTGGTTACAGTGTGGGGTTCTGGAAAGGCATTGGAAGCGGAGAGCGGAGAGCGGTGGCCCTCAAGTGCGTACGTGACGCTCGTTGCGTGAATTTCTATTTTCTAGCTTCACACGCGGCCTCTCCCGGCTGCATTTCGGGTTTCGGTTTCGGTTTCGGTTTCAGTTTGGTTTTCGACTTGGGACTTTTTTTTTGTACTACAATTATTTCGGATGCGTGTAAACAAAGCGATAAGTCAGCTGTCGACAGGCAGCTTGGCACACTCACTCACTTACACACACGCACCTAGAGTAGAATTTCAAGTCCAACATTAAGTTAACACTAACAGCACTCCGAAAAGCGACCTAGTGCACTGAAAGAAAGTGTAGACAAACAGGAAAGAAGCTATCTTCGGCACGCCAAAGTTTTTATACACTTGCAGATTGTAATAGAATCATAAATAATTTATCTATATCTGATATTATTTAAAGAACTTTCATATTCATAATATTAAATATATATGTACATATATATATTTTATTTTTTCAGTTTTACATTATTTACATTTAAAGTTTTACATATTCCGATCGTTTGTATGGCAGATATAATATATAATCGGACGATTTTTATGAAATTCAGGAATAATGTAAAATTCTCATATATTAGATTAGATTGGCAACGTTATAATTTGATTCTACTTTTAGATTATTATTATTGTTATTTATTTTTATTATTATTGTTCCTCTGATATTATAACTCTTACAGTTAGGGGATTCTCAATACGACTAATTGACTGAATTACTTAACATATCGGGTATATTAGTCGATACTTAGATAGGGATCGACCCAAAAAAGTAAATTTTCAGTAACTCAGCCACTCACCCGTATAGGGAATCCCCTAACTGTAAGAGTTAAATGAATAGAGGTTTCTTTCTTGATGGGACAGTTTAACTGACAACGCATAACTAAAATTATAAATTTCTTTTTTTTATATCAAAATACTTAAAGCGGTTTTATAGAATTAAGAATGTATCCCAACCATTTGGCGCAGTGTACTGAGTTCCCATTCTCTTCCCCGATATTTCTGAGTTATTATCTGCGGACGTGTGTGCGTGTTGCAAGTCCCACTTCCAAGCGCTGCGCTACGTTCCGTGTTCCGCGGCAACCGCTAAACGATCGTTTATCGGTTAGTCCCTATGAATGGATATATATGGAAATAGCCCCACCTCCTAATATATGTATATACGATATACAGGTACCTCTACGGACAGACCCCGTGTTATGATTGAATTATGGGATTCGACTGATTTATGGCCCATTGACTCTGGTGTCTCGGTCTTGGCGGGGATGGCTTACTTGAACCTGACGACCGGCGGGACTATGCCGCATGAATAAGCAAATGAGGAGCAGCTATTGTCAGGGAGTAACATCTTTACTGGTTAATTAAGGTGCACCTGATGATAGGAGGTGCAGGAAGTTGGGAGCGTGATATCTCAGGATTTTTGTTTCGGTTTGATCTGAAACTTGGTATGTAGATAAATAATCCTTAAAACTATGCAAAGGCATCATTTGAATGGAAATCCTGCTGTATAACTTGGTTTTTGATAAATCAATCTCATTAATTCTCTTTATGATTGGAATGGACTTTATGTACAAGACTCTGAGATATAAATCTGGTTTCATTGTAATCCCAAATCAATTTCTCCAACTCTGTTTGCACATGAGAAATGGATACTCAATAATTGTGCCACATTTCGATTATGGAATTTCCCAGGCTTTTCTGCACTCCCACTGTCAGTCGCGCATTTCCTGTGCCCACCTGGATGCATCTACTATATAACTCGGCACACACTATATCTCTTGACCACCTGGCCAAGGATTTTATCTCGCTGCCGGAGCCTTAGCCGTTGCCTGCCCAAGACATTCGAACAGTTTGTCGTTGCCACAGGCGAAAGTGGTTTGCCAATTGCCCTCACCCCCTCCTGATCCACCGTCCCCCTCCGCCACCACCTCCGCCTTTGGTACGGGCAGCGCCTCAGCTGCAGACATGTCATAGCAACAATTTTATGGAGCACAATTTATGTGCTCAGCATTTGCATAAAACTAATTTTGCCAAAGCGAAAACTTGGACGACAAATGGCTCGCATTGCACTGCTGAAAATTTTATTTGAAATTTAAAATCTAAAATCTAAAATACAAAATTTAAAAGAATAAATTCCAAATGGTCTAAAATAAATGGGAAGGGAAATTTTACATTTAAATTTACATTACCGTTTAGCCTCTGTTGCCTTATCCCATTAATTCGCCTCGATTTCCTCTCAGTGCATTAACCCCGCTCAGCTTACGTAACTGTCGTCAGTCAGTCAGTCAGTCAGATAACGCCTGATCTGTTGGTTTTGGACGATGTCTGCTGTCCTGCCCCTCCTCCCCCTGGCACTGCCATTTACCCAAGTCTCTGGTACCCCCCTTTCTTTTGTGTATTTTTGCGAAAATGGATTAGCGTGGGTTCACACGAGCCGACCAAATGTTTGGCTTTCATAAAATTGTGACATGGTTAACCCCGCCGCTGCATGCATATTCGCGTCGCCTCCTTGTCCTCCCTGTTGCTCCCAGTGCTCCCAGTGCTCCCTCTGCTCCATGGTTGTTTTCAGCTTTTCCCCGGCTCTTTGTCCACGTTGGCGTGAATAAATATGAAGCCAAAGCCAAGTCTGGCCTGTGGTGGGGCCTGTTTACAAAAGTTCCCGCCAAAAAACGAGAGCGAAACGAAAACTGCAACGTAGCAATATTGTGTGCGACACTTTTGCCGTTGCACGTGCAACCCATCAAGCAGCCCTCCTCGGGCTCTTCCCCCTCCAGCAGCAGCAGCTCCCCTTTCGTTTACATCTCCTTCGATGTCAAGTTACACGGGGCGTTGTCGCTGCCGCCACAGGAGAACTCTTTACGGGAGCAATGAGAGATTCAGAGGGAGCTGCTGCTGCTGCTGGCGACAAGTGGCGCTGAAATCCGAGACGCAGACCCTGTGGAGGCCCCCTGTATTCCGGCGCCTTATCTCTGCATTTTGTCCGCGCAACAATTGAAAGAGCGGCAGACAAATGCCGAGTTGCAGCTTTTTTTGCCCCAGACTGAGGCTGGAATTCGATTTGCAACAAGAGATTTGTTTGTTATTATTATTCTCTGGTTTGTTTAGAAAACTTTCCGTCCCAAACTTTGCTTAGCGATACGGAATTTTGGGTGTGAAAAAGAAGCGGAGCAGTCGCAGTCATGGGAAGATTAGCTTCGGACGCTGCTGATTCAGGGGGATCCCCACGAAGCTCAAACCCAATTAATATCATATTTCTGATTATAACTTATTATAACTTTGGCATAAATTAACGCCATTAATGGACAAGTTGTTACAATCTTCAATATAGATTAAAGAAATCGGAATTTAGTCTAGCTTTGACGTCACACTAGGCTTAAAGGGGATCCCCCAAAAAAGAGCCCTTGCTGTGTTATGCTAATCTCGTTTCGGTTTGCCAGCTGCTCAGCCCCTTCAGCCCCTCGCAAAATGTCGTTTAGGATATTTATTTATTTTTGATTTGAAGCAGGCGACGTGTTTGAGAGGCCAAAACTATAAATTTTGTGGCCGGTTTCCCTTTTTTTTTGTCGGGGGCTTCTTACTTAACTTCGACTTTGCTCCAAAACGATTTGTTACGCATTTCGTGTCAACTATGAATAAAATATGGCCAAAACCACAAAAGCCACAAGACAAACCAAACCAAAAAAAAAGGGAACTTTGTAGGAGAGGGGGTTGAAAGGGACCCAATAAACCACATTGAAAAAATAATACACAAACTGAAGCACAGAAGGCAACTTTTTCAATAGACATTTATCAAACAACGAAAAAAAAAAACGAGGAAGGAATAATTTACATTTTATTAAAAACTTCTGATATGGGACAGGAACAGAGGTGGGCGAGACGGTTCCCAATAAAGAAGGAAGGAGGAGAAATGCTAACGAGGGGAGAACAAGTGTTTAGGATAGGTTGTAATATCCAGAGAAAAACTAGGAAGAGTGATCAAAATAAAACTGGAAGTAAGGAAGCTGCAAATTAGAAAACGCCAAGGAAGGGTGCTACAAGTAACAACACTCTAGGGGAAGGAGGAATGCCAGAGAGGAGGGAAATTTAATATTAGTAATTAGGACAGATTCTATTGACCATTGAAAAACTAGAAGCATTTAAATAAGACAGTACAAAATGTTAGGGACGCACGAAAGCTACAAGTAAGAAATCTTTAAAGTTTAATTATGATTTTTCAAAAACGATCAATTAAAAGATAAATGATCAATTAAAACATAAAATTACAAAAGAAAGTACAAATAATTTATAAATTTAAATCTCCTGTAATAAAGCTTTAACCCAGTTATAGATTTTCCTAGCCAATAAAGAGAGAAAACCTTTTAAAGATTTTCTAAGCTCGAAAGTTAACTTTCTCCTTCAAGTTTTCAAAAATCTCTGGTCCGGTTTTCCACATTTTCCAGGGGGGGTGTGTATGTGTCACATGACGCCACACACAACTCCACCCTTAAAACGTATTTTCCTTTCCCTCCCCCTTTGCACTTGTGACAGACAGTCCACAAATCACGCAATAAGGCCTTCATAAAAAAAAACCAATCGAAACAAAAGTTTATAAATTTTTAAAAATTGTAAAAGGCAAGGTGAGCGGGAGGGGCGGGTCTGTCACCCGGCCCCTTATGCGGACACAAAAGGCCCACATGTCCGCCCTGCGTAACATTCCCACGTCCTCCTCCTCCTCCTCCTCCTCATCCTCCTCCTCCTCCTCCTTCAACGCGGAGAATGAAAACGCATGGGCACAAAATTTCCGTTTCCGCTTCCCGTTGCTGTCAAAAAACGTGGACAGCGGAGGAAGAGGAAGCCACTCCCTGCCATTGCCTGCCCCTCTTCCTTGCATCCTTGCCAAAGATGCGTAAAATGTTTCGGACCCAACTGACAACGCCGAAGAATGAATAGAAAGAAAAGAAAGGCACGAAGAAAGCACGATAAAAACAAGTTGAAAATTTGTAGTTTTTCGGACTAGGAGATACTTGGTACTGTTGACACTATCTTCATATATAATAAGTAATATTTAAATCTCAATAAATCAATAAAGTAAAGTAATTAAGCTACAGGATATAATTTACAAGAACAGAAATCAGATATAATATAATATAACTATAATTTAAGAAAATGATCGAAAGAATGGACTTTCGAGGGTATCAAGCGAAGACAGCAGTAGGAGCGTGCGACCAAAAGCTGGACAAAGGCAGTGGCGCATGCCGCAAACAACGGAACGGAGATGGGGATGGTTTCTGGGGCTGGTATGATAGGACGAGGTCCAAAGAGAACAGCCATTGTGGCGCACGCCATTCAAGTGCGGAAACGGAAGCAGCAGCCAGTGGAGAGAGGGATATGCTAGAGCTGGAGGTGGAAATGGAAGTGGAGGTGGAAGTGGAGAGTGCCGAGAGGTAGCCACAAGCCAAACACAATAAGCGCTTCATAAACGACATTTTTCACTAGAATGGAAAGCAAACACACACAGCGAGGGGTGGGAAAATGATTCACGCACAGGAATTGGGTCAAGTTTGTGCTGTGTGTGTGTGTGTGTAGGGTGCGTGTTAAACGATTTCGCAGTTTTCCACTTGAGACACGAGACAACGAGAAGAAGAAGAGAAAGCTGGGGCCGCCGGAAGAGCAGAGGAGCTGCTACTGGAGGAGACTGTCTTGTTATCCTTGACGAGGCCAAGGAGCTTCGAGGACACAGAGGCAGCTTTTTTCTAGAAATGCGTCTTCGTTTCAGCCTCTTTTCAGTCTCTTATGTAGTTCTATTGACGCAGGACTAGGTTTTTGTATGCATACTCATTCCACTTGGGCACCGAGCCTCGCTTCATTCCACAACCTCATTCTCTTCCTTCTTCTTCCAAGCGCCCTTCTCCGCGCTTCTCATTAACGCAAGGGATCATCGTAAAGCCTTTCAATCATTCACCTTAAAATATATTATAATTTTTAAATATTTTTTCGTTATTTAGTATTTTGATATATGTATGTATGTGCAGTAAATACATATGTGACTCTTTTTCATGCCACATATGAGAAGTAATCTTTTTGGGACGTTCTATTTCTGTGTCTACTTACAAAAACCCACCCAAAAATAAATTGTTTATTGAAGTGAATTTAAGAGGAAAATTGCTTTATATTAAATACTCGCCCATTCCTCCCCAGAAAAAAAAGCCAAATTCAATTGAATCACAATTCAGAGAAGAGCAGCCTTGAGTGCTCAGTGGTTTGGGGATTCGAGAATGGGGAGCTGGCGTAGGTCCTCTCTTCCTTATTCCCTTTTCCCTTTTAGAAGTTACCAGCTACCAGCTCGCTGTTCCCCTGGCTTAAGTGCCCCTGTCACTGTCTTGGTCTTCAATTGCCCCTCGGGATTTATCCATCCATCCATCCATCCATCCATCCATTCGCTCTCCACCTCTCATTCTCGCTCTCGGAAGCCTTCCATCATTTGCCTTGCCCAATCGCACTCAAACTAATTGCGGTAAGGCTGGGTAAAGGCAGAAAAGAGGAGAGAGATTGATAAATATTCGAAAGTGTTGCTCATTTAACTGACCTCAGGTGGGTTCGGCGGGAGGGTTTTGATTTAAACTATACACTAACTTCAAAGGGAAACTCAGGATACTCTACTAATTCTAGGTGACTTTAAGTGTCCTACCAATTTGTTTTAAGAATAATTTTTGTTTGAATAATCTTCTAATTCCTGATTGTTCTTCCACTGGCATTGAGCTTCTCCTCACGCACTTGGAAATTTCCTTAAAGTTTCAAAGCCTGATTTGCCTTATCTTTGATCGCCGTCTTGACTTTGGCCGTATCTCCTCCATCTGGGCATCTTTCTGACAGTGATTCCGTCGTCGTCTGTGTCTGTGTTGTGTAAATATTTTTCAGTGCAAATAGAAGATAAACCGAGCGACCTCAACTTCAACTTGTTGAGTTAACCCCGCCATTTGAGCACTCAAAATATCTACCAGATATAGCCCCGCATGACGCTGCACTTTTTAGTCGCCGTTTATATAGGAAAAAGAAGAATGTAAACGTAAATCAAGATAATACAATCGCAGTCGCAGTCGCTGAGTCGCTGAGTCGCTCTGGAAACTCTGAATTGAGTGAAATGCTGGCTAAGCACCCACAGGCACCCCAGGAACCCCTCTTTACTGCCATATAAAAACGTTTTTATGACGTGCACTCGCATTCAATGGAAAGCCCAAGCCAAACAAGAAGTCAACTTTTGTAATCTTTATGGCAGATAATGTCAGATCCATCCGTCTGAGCTGCTGCCCAAGAATTCCGTGCAGCAGGGGCAGCCCCCCCCCACCCACTCCGCGCTCTCTTGTGATAACTAATCATTGGCTCAGTCTCTCTCTCTTTCTCTGACAAATTGTTTAGGTCATTGAAATTGATTATTGACGTTTCTGTAATCATTCTTTGTTCACTCTTTGTTCCTCGCCTTCTGTCAAAGTTTTTCCTCAATGAATTTTCCTCGCACTGCAGCGCTATCGAAATTGTTTTTGTGTGTTTTTTTTTTTTTGGATGATAAGAACCGAAATGAAAGTGGTTGTGGCATGCCGGGAAAATAAAAGAATAGGAATATTAATAATAAACAGCTTTCTTAGGTAGTTCTTCATGTCCCAAATAGTGAGACCTGTGGGAAAGTGTTATACATACTGTGGATATAAAGTGAAAATTATTATACCCTTGCAGGGTATTATAATTTCAGTCAGAAGTTTGCAACGCAGTGAAGGAGTCATCTCCGACCCTATAAAGTATATATATTCTTGATCAGCATCAACAGCCGAGTCGATCTAGCCATGTCCGTCTGTCAGTCTGTCCGTCTGTCCGTTTCTACGCAAACTTGTCCCACAGTTCTAAAGCTATCTGAATGAAACTTTGTAGATAGTCTTCTATATACTCTCACTCGTACATAAGTCGGAACGAGCCGGATCGGTCAACTATATCATATAGCTGCCATACAACCGATCCGTAAATTTGTTGAAAAAAAATTATAACTTCACTGTTTTTTAACATATCTTGATCAACTCTCGGTTATGAACTTTTTATATTGTTTATGATTTTTGGATTAAATTTTATAAAAATCGGACTACTATATCATATAGCTGCCATAGGAACGGTCGGGTAATATTTAGAAAAAAAATTATAGCTTTGTCAGTTTTCAACATAACTTTTTCTACTTTGGGATACAAGCATTATATATTATTTTAGAATTTTGTTGTAAATTTCATAAGAATCGGACGACTATATCATACAGCTGCCATACAAACGATCGGTAAATGTGGAAAAAAATTACATGTTACTTTACATGTAAAAATGTGAAAAAATGTAAAAAAAACTGTAAGCCTGCAAAAATTGTATGTATATGAAAGTAGTTCATATTATATTGGAATAGATTATAATTTATACAATAGGAATCTGCAAGGGTATACCAACTTCGGCGTGCCGAAGTTAGCTTCCTTTCTTGTTATGAGTAAATTCTTCAATATTTCATGTTCGGACAAAGCACCATAAAAGGAATTATGATGAATAATTCTTTTATTAAAAAATCGATCAATTTATTCAGTTTTTTTTTGTAATCTATTATTCTTATTTCTAACAGTTGTACAATAATAAAATTTAACTTTTCATACTTAATTATCCCTCTGTTCATCTTCTACCTTGTTGTGTTTTCCAAACGAAATGCTGACTATCACCTAAGTTTGTTACAAACCCTGGATCGTGGTGTCAAATTAGAGAAAGTCGAAAATCTGGAAAGTTTTTGGCCAATTGAGCTTTCCGACAAAACAATTTCGCTTTAATATTCAGCTTTTTTGCTTTCTGGTCACTTTGCCTTCTAAGAACGGACAGTTCTTTAAAGTTTTCCCCTGCAGGCGAATCGAACCGAACTTTAAGCCTGCAAGCATATTAACATGTGCACAAAGCCGCAGGACACTCCGTACCCCCGCCCCATCAGCAAGTGGGTGAGTGTGCGGGTGTGTGGTGAGTGTGTGTGGAGCTGTGTGGGGCTGTGTGTGCTGGTCTTTGTGTTTGTGTAAACTTCGCATTCAATTGAAACCAGCGAACACGGAGCGGAAGGACGACGAGGTCCAGCAATGAATTTTTTAAAGCTTAATTTTAATCAATAGCTTAATGCTTTATTTATAAACAAACAATTTAAGTCTGCTCCTCGCAAACTGGTCCCCACCGGAGCAACATGTTCTGCTGTCATAATCAGCAGCCCTGAAGGTTGAGAGGCTGCCAAAAGGGGCTGAGACCAGCTCTTGGCCGGGATGGGGGGCTTGCAAGGGGAGGGTCCTGCGTTCCCATATGTAAAACAAAGGCAAGGACACTGCCAAAACAAAGCAGGCCATCATCCCACACTTTCGAGGGAATTTGGTTCAGTTTACATTTTGGAAATTTAGGAAAGAATCTTTTAAATAACGCTTGAGTTATTAAATCATTAAAACTTCGAATAAAATTTCATAATTGTTTAAACTAATAAACTTAATTTTAAAATGAAAATTATCTGCATTTGAATTATAAGATCTAAGATATAGGTGTTTATTCTGATTAACAAACAAACGAACAAACTACTTTACCGGTACAAAACACTGATTTAAATGTAGTTTCAAGTTATATAATTTTCTCAACTCATTTTTTAATTATTTTCTTTTAATTTTTAGTTAATTTTAAAATGGATTAAATGTGTTTTTTAGAGTGCCCAAAAAGTGTGGCATTAGACTCGCCTTAACCCATGTAAAACTTGTACATAATCGGTTGGCAAAGGCATTTCAATAAAAATTTGCATAACGAGCCTCGAGTGAGAACCCCCGTCCCCGCCCCTACATTGTAGTAGTTGCGAAAATGAAACAGAAACCCGAATGAAAAAGAAAAATATGAAAAAGCGGCAAATGTCAAACTGATTTCGATGTCCGAGAGAAAGAGGGGAAAATCCTTTGCATTCTGTCAGTTTCTCTGAACGCCGGACAACATTTTCCGACAGTTGAAAGAGCAACGGGGAAGTACGCCACACCCGCACACTCGCACAACGACCTCCCACATGTGAAGTGCATTGAGAGAGGAAGATAGAGGGAGAAAGGCTCAGAAGAGAATAGATGAGGAGAGCAATGGGCATTTTCATTAATCGAAAATTTCGCGCCAAAGTTCCGTGCATCTCCCTTTGCTTGAGTACAGTAGAGTCTCAAGTATAAATCACACAAGAACTTCAATAGAAATATTTCAGGTTCTTGAGAAGCTATCGAAGAGGAAAAGGTGTTTATTTTCCAAAATTTATCAATATTTTTGTGGTTAACAGTAAATAGAGCCAGAGGAGACTGCAGCCTTTGTGTGTGAGTCCGTCCTGTCATATAGCGAGTTGTACGAACGACAACAGCAACTCAATCCAATCGATATTCCACCAGGCTCTCCCTCTCTGCTTGGCCCGTACTTCCCTGCTCCCGCTCGTCTCTTAGCTGGCCGTTCGGCTCTCTTTGGTGCTTTGGCTTGTTCCTAGAGCAACCCCCAGCAACCCCCAACAGTTATCCCAGCATCCCCGAGCTCCCAAATGTCCTGTATTTGTTTGCGGTAGGCATGGTTGTTACGGCATCGCAGTCGGCGCAGCCTCGTCCTGCGGCTGCTCCTAGCTGCTCGTTGTGGTTCCTGAGCGCCGTACCCTGAAAATCCCGGACGGGGCCATGTAACGCGTAACCTCGTAAGCCTGGAGAGAGGGGGATCAGCGAATAGTCCGCGAAGTAGGGAGCTCGCAGCAGGCTTCGAAGAGGGGAACTGAGCTTGGGATAGGCCCGGGCAAGAAGGGGTACAGTCTGTGTCAATGTAATTAGTCGAAACGGTAATTTGCTGTGATTCAAAGCGGATGTTTTTGGCCTACAATTAAGGGGTTGTTGTCGAATCATTTCAGCAATTTCAGGATCCCTACCACTCCCCTCACTCCGAATTGCAAACCTTGACCAGAACTGTGTTAACCGACTCGTACCTTCTTATTCTGATATAACTTCAGGTTGTCCTGTTTTACTTTATCATCTCCCAAGCCCCAAGATTAGCTCATTGCATCCTGCGATCCCATTCAAGGGCTCCTCTGTGTTCCTAATACATCTCGGGCTTTTATCTTATTCGCTATATTCAATACCTATTTATTGCTTACCTCTTCTCGCCTCCCTTGGACTCCCAAATCTTTTGAAAAAGGTTTGCAGCATTTCCCCAAGAGTCTTTCGTACCTAGTTTTTCGGGGAACCCCTTCGGTTTTTCGGTTTCCCAATCGATTTGAACTTATCGATTCCGCAAATATTAACCAGGAACCAAGAAGTTGCCGCCAAGTTGATTTCGCGTAGCACCCAACGGGGGATTCATTCATGGGAATTTGCAGAGTTTGCTGTCCGCTGTCCGCAGTTCCCGTTTTCGCACGTTTTCCCAAGTCGAGTTTCCCCGCTGGAAAAGCCTCCTTCGCTTTGTGTAATATCGCTACCTTTGCGCCGCTGAGCGCCGCTGACTTTGAACGCTTATCTTGTAATTTTGTCAGGGGATGGGGATGCAGGATAGCGAGCTCCAGGTACAGATTTTCGGGGAAAGAGCAACGCAGAGAGACACAGGGAGAGAGAGCGGGAAAGAGAGAACGCCATCGAGAGAGCTTTGGCAGGCAGCCGAAATGCCAAATGGAATTCGGATGAGGAGCCAAAGGATGGGAATGCTGCGAAGCCTTCGACAGCCGCCGCTGCCGCCGAGTGCAATGCCCTGCTTAAAACCCACACAGATACTCACTCACAGGTCCCGTCTGTGCGCCTGTCTTGGTACGAGGACGAGGACGAGAAGCCCAAAATTTCAACCCCCGAAAAAGCCAAGCACACATCCAACAGCCGAAAAAAAAACCAACCAACAAAATTCGCTGCAAAGTGGGTATGCTGCTGTTACGAGAAACGAAGCTTCGTAGAAATTGCTACCCTGGAAATAATACAAATTTATAACTAGGGATTTTTTTATATTTAGAATTAGGTTTAATTTTTTTTTAATTTAGAAGTTTACAATGCATTGGAGGTTTCTTTTTACCAAAAATACCAACGGAGAAAACCGTTCCGAACTAAAATTAATCCATATTCCTTTAGTATAAAATTAATATAAAATTATTTACATATATTTCCTATATTTTGTTTAATCGATTTTTGTTAATTTTTTTTTTCAGATAAAAACCATTGGTAAGTTTTCTATATATTTGTATACAATATTTATTTTCTTTGATATTCGCAATATTTATTTTTATATCCTAAGTTAATTGAGGATTATTTTATTTATTATACAATTTGCCATTGAAGAATTCTCTTCTATTAATATTTAACTCGAGCTTTATATAATCATTAGGTCCTACACTTAGAATAGTATTTATAACAAAGAGGGCGCCATACTCCCGGTACGGATCCCCCCAACTAAAACCCAGGGTAGAGAAAGCACCCAAAAATTCCAGACAACTAAAAGCTTTCATGAGAAACTAACGAAGGAAAACGGCGTAGAGTGGGGGAGGATGTCGGCTGCTGTGGGTGTCAGTGGGAGCTGGCAGATGATTACGGCAGATGTCGCTTCTCGTACAGCAGCCACTAGGCTACGACTCGGGGGAAGTCTGGTTCGGGGGTTACCCCTGCGCCAAGCTGCAGCAGACGTCTTTATGGCCGTCGCCGACGCCGCCATCACTGCCGCTAGTTGTTTTCTACGCTCGTTGACGACTGTACTTTGGTCGCCTGTTCCTCTACTGCTCCTGGCTCTCGGATCCTGCTCAGGTCCTGTTACCTGTGTTCCATTTTTGTGGGCCACGCCCTGACTCCACTCCTCGCCTGCCCGAGATATTAATGCCAGCAGCCGGGACTGCTCCATAACAATTGATTTCCTTATTTATTCATGCGACACCCGAGATCCCCAGCTCCTGGCTGAGATCCTTGACTCCGTCTTAACGGAGTTTTATTGCTTTCGGATTGTCGTCAATAGGTGCACTTGTCTATGGAAGTCAGGGAGTGGAGCTGGAGCTGGAGCTGAGCACAAAGGCTCAAGACTCAAGGCTGAGGACTGCCTGTTGTCATGGTTGTTAATCCCTCAACCAGACAAGTCCTGAACTTCCCTGCAGGGTCAATAACATTGCCGGGAATCGTAATTAACGAAAGGAAAACAACTTATTTCTCTTGAAATCAAAACTTTGGGCAGTTCAATGCTGTGTTCTGAAGAATTCTTCAAACTTTTTATACAAATCTCGGGGGTTTCTCTTCTTAAGATTAGTCTGAAGGAGAAAATAAAGTAGTAAACAACGCTTGCTCTCGAATTCAACAAATTTTTAAAAACTTTTTGGTACAAAAAAGGTTGGGAAGAACTTAGTGAAACCCTAGGAAAATCATATTAACAGCAAACCGCAGCAAGATGAGGGAAAAACGGGCATCAGATATTAAGCAAAACAAGAAAAAAAAAGACGAGAAATGAAAAAATCGCGTGGCGCCTTTGATGAAAGGGTTTAGGAAAAAGTAAACAGCAAAAACAAAGAAAGAGTTGTTGCCCAAGGGCGGAGGGGCGGCGTAGGGGGTATGGAATTAGAGAGGGAGCTAAAAGGGTAAGGACTGGTAATAACCCGATCCCATTCACGTCGCCGCGCCATGCAAAAATAGGAAAAATGTCAAATGAAGCGAGACCGCGCGCAGCTCGCGTTTTGCATGTCAAAGAGTCGGTCGTCGGTCGTCGGTCGTCGGTCGTCCGTCCTGGCAGCATCATAAGAGGTCCTGGAGAGCCTTCGAGGGTGCTCAAAGCCGCTGTGTGGATCTCCGCGAGACTTTAGGAGTTTGCATTGACACTTGACTTTAAATTGAGCGAATGTTGTTTTCACAAAAAAAAGGAGCAAAAAATCGTCGCATATTTTTTAAGGAAAAGAAGGAAAACCTGGGAGTGTGTGCTCGTAAATGTGAAAGAAATTCCCACTAAACTTTAATGCAATTTGTTTTTTAAGGATATGCAGCAGGTCAGGGCAAAGTTTTTCTCTCTCCATTTTCTTCTTCTTTATTTTCCCCTTGTGTTTCCTTATTGCCAGTTTTTCTCTTACTTTTTTTCACCTTTGAGACGTCGGGGGCTTAGAGGGCGTGGCACGCGTTCTTTCGGCCAATATACAAAATGCAGTTTAGGGCTTATGGACTTAACTTTGATGGGATTTGCACTTTAAAAGAGAGGAAAAAGAAAATAGGGTCATTGAGATGCTCTTGGGTGGATTTTGTATCCATAAAATGCATTTAAATTCTTTAATTCTTAAGAGTTCCAAGTAGATTAAAATTTAAAAAATAAATATTGCTAATTAGTTCATTCTTAAAAGTAAAGTCTTTATCGGAAAGCATTTCCCTAAGAGCCTATCATAATCTTAAAAGCTCCTTCAACATTTTTGATCTAATTAACTCGTTTAGCTTTTATTCTGTGAAAAACGGCGTTCATTCCCCAAATTAGTAACCGTTAAACTTTGAAATTCTTAAGAATTTGCCTGCTGCCTGCTGCCTGTTGCATTCTCGCCGAGAACAAGACAATTGAGCCGGTCAACGACTTGCGGCTTCCTCCTTGAACCCACACTGATTCACTACCATCAGTCCGAGTTCGAGTCCCCGTGCCCCGAACCGGACTCCGGACTCCCACTGATCACCGACGAAACATTTTTGTTAATGCGCCAAAAAGCGGCGAAACTTTTGTCATGTTCTTTTTATTTTATTTTATTTCTCCCCCCGCTCTGCGCTCTCGGGGCTGTGTGTGTGTGTGTGTGTTTGCCTTAACTGACTAATTTAGTGGCCGGAGTTCAATGTATTCCATAAATTTCGACTAAACGTTCAAGGACAACGAGGATCGGTGGAGAGACGCCGGCATGGTGTTGTTTGTTTGCGAATTATGTTTGGCTTTATAAATGAATTGATTGAGAGGGCGGGGGCGGTGCAGGGAACGGAGAAGAGTCACCATTTCGGGGGCAAGAAACATTAAGCCGAAAGCGAAAGCAAAAAGAGCAATAATGCAGGAGAGACTGCCTTGAGTCGAGTATACTTTAAATACCCTTAAAACCGATTGTGACGAAGAATAAAGGTAAATAGAAAAATAATATAAAATATAAGAGATCAAGTAATATATGATCTCTTATATTTTATTCTATTCTTCTATCCTAAAGCTCTACATTCTTTCTTATTCTGCGAGCAATACTATATCTCTTTTGAAATACATTTACACAAGCTTCGTATATTCGAGGCAGTTTCAAACCTCCTTCATTCTTAATTATCATTATTTTTGCATTTTTTTAAAGGGTATTTTTTTCGTCGTTTGTCATGGCTCTCGACCCGGCTCTCTCGTAAACACTTCTCTGATCGTTGACTCTTCGGAGTAGGGGCACGATCGTTAAGCCCCAATGATGGCAGCGGAAGTCATAACGGTCAAAGCTGCAGTTCTGAGATTAGAAAGGAAAAGGGCGACGTCAGAGAGCAAGAGAGTGGGAGAGCGGGACAGCCAAAGTCCCATCCGGAGAATGATTTATGCTTGTTGTGCAGTTTCTTCCCGGGGATTTCTTCGCTTCGCTTAGCGCCATGTCTGGGGTGTCGTCTGCCTTCTTCCCGTCATTCTCCGTCTCGGGAAAGAGAGGAGCGCTGAGTACTCCTCGTTTCATTGAGCTCCTTGAGTATCGGCAATCAGTAATTAATGGCTTTGTCAGTTCGCAGTCTTCTCTGCACGTAGCCACGCCAGTTCCCCAGTCCCGAGCCTCAGTCTCCATTTCCAGTCCCCACAACATGTGTATATAATTTTTGATTCTTTGCATTTCGTCTGCGAACTTCTTCAGTCTGCCGCCGTCGTCTTCTGTCCGATCAAATGCTGGAATTTCGTTGATAGCGCCGCCAACCGCCAAACATCCTGTTGTCTTTTGGATACCCATTGACTGCCGCGATAGGGTAGTGGGGTATGACCGACTGAAGGTAATCAGAAGATGAGTCAATGAAAGGAAATATCTCATACAAGCTGGGAACTTGGCTTTACTCATACAAGAGTTTTATGGTTTAGCGCGAAGATTAGTTTAATTTGTAGGCTTATCGTTACTGTTGAGCTCTTTTCTATCCACCGAGATCTCTAAATATCTTAATTATTATGTCACATAGATCTCATACAGTCCGATTCCTGGGTAACTCCTCGCCGATATCCTGCCGATTGGCGTTCTTGTTTGCCTTGCTTTGTTTTTTCTGCTGGCCCGCCGCCGCCGTTGTTCGTTTGGCATTTTGCGAACGTCTGCACGTCTGCATATCTGAGCTGCGGGAAGCGGAAAGGGGTTAAGGGGGAAGCGGGGGAAGCTTCGTTAGAGCATTTGGCTGCTATTTTTATGTTGACACGTTTGAAGATCGTTGACTCTCCGCAGACGGTCAATGTCCATTTCAGGCCCAGCATCAGCATCAGCAACGAAGAGCAGGGAATTCTGGATTTGGAAATGTGAATTATGCGCCGTCTCGGTCCGTCGATGACAGGAGCTGGAAATCTGGCTGGAAGGCTAGAAGGCCGAAGGAATCGTGGCTTTGGGTGGACACGATTCGAAGCGAGAACAATGAGGGAGACTGACTGGAGACCAGGACCAAGACCAGCAGGAGACCCCAAAGTGCAATAGATCATCAATCGATCACGATCGGAATTGACTGAGTATAAATAGATCAGCGAGAAAGATCAGTGAATCATTCATGAAGATCCTTTGTTATGAAATCCTCTTTAATGCTAAAGTGTTATGCTAACGTTATAATTTTTATCAGCAAATGTTTTAAGTACTTTCTTTTCATTGATACAAATATATATCTGATCACGCTTTATCACGATACAGAAAAACGTTCTTCTTGGAGACCCCCGAAGAAACAGATTCGGCGAGAAGAAAGGCGATCATAAAGATCCGCACGATCTTACTTGGAGTGTGAAGATCACTTCTCTGACACGGCTTCCTTTCACTCTGCCCCATTTCGCCTTGTCAGGATCGCTTCTCCGATCGGCTCAATTATCCACACAGTCCATACAAATCACACCTGCGATCTCTCAGCTCTCTACCAGATCTCTCTCTCTCTCGTTCTCCCTGACAAGTGACACGATGAGCCACGGCGGCTGTCATAAATCTCACCCACCGCGACACCAATCTCCTCCAAGGGATTTTTTTTGGATTGGATTGGTTTGGAATGTTCCTGGAAACGTTGGTGGTCAGCAAAGGAGCTGCTGGTAAAAAGTGCAAATCACTTCATTAATGTGCCGGTCGGACCGGCGAGTTGCAACATTGTTGCCACAGGGCAGTCTTTGGGCGGCTGCCCATCATTTGCCTTAATGGATCCACCGGCTCCCCAGCTTCCCAGCCGACCGGTGGAAGTTCCCAGTTCCCGCCTCCCAGCTTCGCCATAAAGTTGCCAGACTCGGCACCATCCCTGCCCCTGTTCCTGTCCCTGCTGCCAGTTCCGCCCCCACCTCCCCTGCACAGTCTCGTTGCCTTTCGTCCTCAGTTGTTTGACCCGCAAATAAACAAAAAAAAAACGGGCGCTGGAATTCCTTGAACGATCGTCGTCAATGGGTTAAAGCATTTAAAGGAGACCAAAAAAGTAGCTAACTTCGGGAAGCCGAAGTGCATATACCTTTTAGTTTGACTTTTGATCATGAAAACTATCGTAACTAAGTCGAAAATGCATTAATTTCTACTCGGAAAGCTAGTTTTTTGTTTTTTTAATTGATTCAATTTTTGTTTTGTCCAAAAATGACTAGATTGACTCGGCTATTAATGCTGATCAAGAATGACTAATATTATAATACCCTGCAAGTGTATAAAAATGCACTCGAACGAGGAATGCCCAATAATATTTTTATGTAGTTGCAACATTGGGAACTCGAGAAAAATAAACCGATATCCCTTATTATTATTAAATTTTATTTTATTTATTATCAGATTAAATATTACTAAATGCTTGACAACAGAATTTCGATTGTTGAAATATCGTTGCAGTAAATATATATCTAGTTGTGGAGCTGCTACTCCCTTGCGCTACCCTCTAAAGGCCTTTGCACAAAAAAAACGCACACTCATGGCGCGGCAATGTCGCTGTTGTCTTTGCTGGTTTTTTGTTGCTCTTGTTGCTCTTCTGCAACACCCAGTGTCGGCACGATATGCTCCTCTGCAACATTGTTGCATGGGAATGGAGTCGAGAGTCGGGTCGGATCGCCACTGGAGCTGCAGAGTTGGGAGGTTGCCAGCTGCCAGTTGCGGGTCTGGAATGCTGCAACTCATTTGGCACATCTCTCAGCGCCGCAGTTTGTCCGTTAATTGAGCGTGCGAGGAGCGATAACTGCTGATCCCGCGTCTATATAGATACAGATATCTCTCAGCTTCTTCGATTACTCCGCCCTGACGGAGGAGTTGGAGTTGAAGTTGGAGGTGGAGCTGGAGCTGGAGGTGGAGGTGGAGGTCAGCAGATCGACATTCGCCTTGGTTTCTTCTTTGGCCACTTTAATTGCTCTCGTAATTCTCTCAACGCTTGAAGCGATTATTTTGGCGCATTGTGTCCATAGAAAGCCAAAAAAACGAAAGCTTCCGACAAAAAGAAAACTTGAAAATTGTGTTAAGTATTTACACGTGCCGTGATCGTAAAAGATCTCTTGTCCAAATTTTGTATTGGGAAGCGAATGCTCTACGGTTGTGGCTTTGACAGGTGTAGGAGGACAAGGAAGGTGACCGATCGATGTGGGATCGCATGTGAGTGATCCAAGTGAGTGAGTTTAATTGCAATGAGAAAACTGAGTAATGAGTAAAATATTATCGAATTACCAGCAGACGCAAGAGGCTTTGCTTTGATTTTCCCATTACGCTCATGGCTTAAAGGCGATTGCAATTTTTACTCTCTTAAGCGGTCAGTCGCACTCTCCCTCACTCTTTCAGGGAAGCGGATGCTCTACAGTTGTGGCTTTGACAGGTGTAGGAGGACAAGGAGGGTGACCGATCGATGTGGGATCGCATGTGAGTGATCCAGAGTGAGTTTAATTGCATTGAGAAAACTGAGTAATGAGTAAAATATTATCGAATTACCAGCAGACTCAAGAGGCTTTGCTTTGATTTTCCTATTGCGCTCATGGCTTAAAGGCGATTGCAATTTGTACTCTCTTAAGCGGTCAGTCGCACTCTCTCTCACTCTTTCACGCTTGCAAGCAGAGCTGAGTTTTTTTTTTTGGCTGCACTTTGAGTGTTCTTCGTTCAATTTATTTTCTATAGCTGCTGATTAAAAATATAAGAGAAAGAGATGACTTTTTGCTCCAAGGGAGTAAGTTCAAAGAGAGCTTTCCACTTTTAGTTTAAGAGTTGAACGGATTAAATATGCAGATGCAGGTCAACGTAAGAGCTCTGCTTCTCACCAATTCCCAAAATATTAGTTGTGATCTCCAAAAGTAACCCAATAAATAGTACTATAAATACTACTCAACCCCCAACTCCAAAACTACCCCATCATTGATCAATGGAGTCCGATAGCGCCTCGCTTTATCGCTACTCCATAATTATAAGGGGCCTCACTGAAGGCGAAGTGTGGGGTCCAGAGGGGGCCTGGGCAGACAAAGATCGCTCCGAGCTCCGTGCTCCGAGCTCCGGAGCTGTGTTGTGTAAATTGAGCAAACGAAACGAAAGGGAGCACGAAATAAATCTCGAGAGCAAGCAAACAACAACAAGTGACAAGCAAACACACAGCGAAACAAACTTATAGAAAAGCAAGAAAAAAGCTTGGGAAAAGAGGCACAAAAATAATAATAAAAATTTCATGATTCGAATGGGAAAAGGTGTCATTGCAGGTGAGAAACGAGAGCACACGCGTATGCCACCTGAAACCCGCTTCGTAGATTATGACTTACTGGAAACCGAAGGCCTCAAGTAGCAGTGGGTTTTCGTGGGGTGCCCGTGCACGGGTTTTCATCAATGAATTTATGAGGGCACTCCTCCCCATTTTTTTTCTGGACCTTTGCTAACCGTTAAATTGCCTTTGACTTTGTCTTTAATTTATCATTTTCCCCCGCATTCTTCGTACTTTTTAATTCATAAATTATAAGGGGGAAATATGTTGGTCAATTGCTAGTCGGTTGGACAGTTATGGGCATAAATTACGCCTCGAGTTGTAAATTTCTTCGAAATGCTAAATTAAAAGTTATTTATTGTATTTGATTTGCTCTACGTGCTTTGTTTGTTAAATATATACTCCAAGATAAAGTCTAGGGAAGCGTTGGGGAGGACAAGTCATTAGGGGGAATAAAAAATGTGACCGGAAACGGTTGGTGGAGAGGGTATACTTTTTTTCACTTATTGTAAACGAGAAGTGTTGATATGTTAATAAGCTGAGTAATTAACCAGTAAACGGATTCATTAAATTGTAATTAACATGTCAACTAAAGACAACTTTAATAGATAAGGAAAGTAATAAGTGTTGATCGAAAAGTATCAAGTATAAGCAATATATATTGATATTCTTTACGAATTATTCAACTCTTTAACAATATATTTTTTGAAATCTCAAATTTATTACAATCATTTTAGCTATGAGCTCCTCGGTCTGGCTGTAAATATTTACAAAATATAGAATATATAATATATTAAAATTCCCACCTCTTAAAGGTTTTTTAGATTCCTTCACCAGCTGCTAATTAGTGACTTCCCATATCGATAATCCTCCATCCAAATGGAGTTCCATTTAAAACATTTATTACAATCATTTATTTATTGCAATCATTTTAATTATTAGCTCCTTTATATGTATTTACATTCCTCGGTCTGGCTGTAAATATTTACAAAATATAGAATATATAATGTATTAAAATTCCCTCCTATTACAAGTTTTTTAGATTCCTTCTCCAAATGCTAATTAGTGATTTCCCATATCCGATAATGGCTAGCTCCTCCGTCCAAATGGAGTTCCATTTGAAACACACACACACACTCGGTGTATGGAATGTGTGTGACTGCTTTCTTTTTTTTTAGAGGCGTGGCCGCAACCAGTTAGCCATTTAATGGCTTGTCTAATATCCTTTAACTGCCATCGGGCCATTAAAAAGCATAAAGTCATTTGGTAATTAATTTTCATGTTGGCTCCACCGGTTCCTCCGTTCCGTCCAGGAGATAGATATGATGATTATGATGATGGGGAGTCCCCGTCCCCGTCCCCGAAACAGGGCGCGGTCGAGTTTGGTTAGTTTCGGCCTCGCTGCTTGCTCTCCGCTCCTGACTATGACTATGAGTCCTTCCCCGTTGTATCCTTTTGCATATTAACAAAACAAAGCACAACACACACACACACACACACACACATGCAGCCCGAAAAACGCGCCAAACATGTCCTACCTCTCGTGGATTTCCAGTGCGCAGGATGCTGCCGGACCTCCTCCGATGCCGATGCAGTTTGTGCCGGGTTTCCTTCCAGCTTCCATTACTACGGGCATTTTTACTACGTTTTATCGATCCGAACCGTGTGTATCCATCCTGCGCGCGCTCTTGCCGGCTTTGTGTGTTGTGTGTATTCGGCGCTCTGTATCCTGTAGCCCGTAGCCCGTGGCCCGTAGCCCGTATCCCGAGTCCTGCTGCTGTACGCCCAGCCAAAAAAGGCAAAAGAGCAAAGGCAACGAAAAGAGCCGAAGCACAATCGGGCTTTGGGTTGGAGGAAGCTGGGCGAGGCCACATCAAAAGAGCACACAGGACGACGGGGGGTTCCCTCGTTTCACTTTCCACTTGATTCCTTGCGCTTGACATCCACCCAAAGGAGGAGGAGGATGCAAGGATGCAGCTCAGCTCAGAGCTCGCTCTCTCTCTTGCCGGCGCTCCGTTCTCGTCTCTCGTCCCTCGGCCATTGACCTCTGATGTCAAACGAAATCGGCGCGCACTTATTAAGTAGAAAGGGGAGAGGCTAGGCTGGGCAGGAGAAGGAGCAGGAGCAGCAGCAGCAGCAGCAGCAGCAGTGTGGGCACGGAGTTGCAAAGGGACACTCGACCACGGTCCAGGGAATTGCAACTTCACAAGGGGGAACCCAGGGCAGGACTTGGACAGGAGGCAGGAGTGGGAGCACATTGAGTGGATTTCCGTGGATTGGATTCTGTGGTGCACCCGCTTATCCTCATTCCCGTCCTCGTCCTCGGCCAGAGCTGCCTTACGGCCAACTTCCGAGTTTGTTTTGTGTTGTGTAAATTACGTTATTTACGTGTATATTGTTGGCCAGAGTTTCGGGCTTCGGCTTCGGCTTCGGGTTGCTTTTGTTGTGTTTATGAGACGAGGGGGGGGGGAAGCTTAAATTGGATACGCCAGCAAAGTCCAAATTGTTGCAATTGTTCAAGGAAGAAATGATAATCAAAAACCCGCTTTACTTGTAGATTAATAGATTTATATAAATCACTTCTTTCCCCTTATTCCATTTCCATTCCATTGGTAATTCCAACAAATTTGTATTTATTTTTAAATATGTTATTGTAATTGGAAGTTATTTACAAACGACAAAACGAATTAATTTAAGCCCAAAAACTAAAACTATCTACATGAAGTTAGCTAAACTCTGCTTGTAGAATATAGCATTAATTATACACAGATATACTTGCACATACATTCTTACGTAAGTTTAAGTTTAGTTTTCACCTCAAATATATATAAGGTCTGCGTCTGGGCTTGGTCTCCCCTTGGATTGGTGAAAATTGCTCATGGGGTTGTTGTCACGACTTCTATTGCTTCCAGTTGCTGTAAAACTGTGGCACTCGAAATTTTAACCAAAACTCGACAGGGGAACAGAGTTTTCGCAGGTGTCCTCATCGCTTTAGAGAAGAGAAATTAAAAAAAATATAAATCATTATTTAAATATTATTATTTGAAATATGTGTTTAAAGGATGAATGTTATAGTTGAGGACTCCTATTAGGAGATACTCAATTAACATTGTTATTGTAGATTTTTTGAGGCATGCCACACAAAGTAATCAAACAAATGTTTATGAATTAATGATTAATTGTAATGCATGCAAAATAAATTGCTTAAAGTTTTAGATAAATTAAATATTGTTTGAGTATAAACTATATAAGTATTTTTTAAGGTCTTAAAACTTTGCGGCATACTTTTTGAGAGCATTTCTAAGCTAAAGTCATATTTTGTAGCATAATTTTGCCAACGAACTTCGATAAGTTTTAAACAAATAGCTATTCCACGGGAACTTGTATTAATTTTTAGTAAAATAGTAGCACAACGAAAAATATTCAATATTGGGGGACTGGACTTGATCCTTTGATAGCGCTACTATTACTAAACATAAATATAGGTCCCGCTCTTACTCACTTATCAATGCGTCGGAGAAAGTTCTGGATCTGTTGATTTTTTCCAATCAGCGCGTAGAGTGCCGCAAATCCGTGAAAGGCCATGCAGAAGCTGACGGCGTAGTTTAGGTGCGACCGCTCCTCCCGGTAGTAGTTGAAGGCGAATGAGCAGACGCAAACGAACCACACGAGTGCCGTGTAACCGAAATACTTCCAAAAGGATCTAAAGCGATTCTTCTCTATGGACTCGAAGCTCTTCTCGGTCTCGATCTCGGGCTGTTCGCTAATGTAGATGAGGCTGAGAATATAGAAGAAGCTGCTTATGGCGCAGGCCACAAAGACGGGGGCGTACAAGTACACCATTATGGACCAATTGCGAGCTGGAAATGTAATCAGAAAATTAGTGATCAGTGATCGGGTATCTACCCATACATACTTACGATCAAACCAGCAAGTATCGCCGCCAAAGATCAGCCTCGAGCCGTAGTAACTGAAGCCCACGAAGAAGGACCAACCTATGGCTATTAGCACGATCGGTGTGAAGATCAGCCAGAACATGAGTTTGGTGAACACAACACCGTGGAAGCTGAGGTACAGCTTAAACGCGATGAAGCTCAAGATGTAGAAGGAGAGCACGAGGTACATCAGTGTTAAGCTGGCTGGGGGAAGCGATTAGAAAAAGGATCGCAGGAGTAGAGAGATGCAACTCACGCAAGATCCTGCAGGCCGCATTCGAGAGGTTCGCCGGGTTGTGCAGAGTAAGGTAGGCCAGGGGGGCATAGCCCATGATCGTACACATGGTGTAGGCCTTGATCGCCACTCCGTAGAAGCTGTTGCGCATCTCGGAGCACATCAGGTACACGATGAGCACAATAAACATGGATATTATGGCGATCGAAAGACCTGCAAAGAGTAGCGAGTAGAGCGAGAGATCAGCTGGATATATGCACGAATATCTCTGGCGATCAAGCTATCAGTCCACACATCAACGATTTCGTTTTGTTATTTTACCAATTATTTTTATGAGGCGAGGCGGTTTCTATTTTTGCCTCGAAAATGGGAAATGGGAATTGAATTTGAAAGCATAAATGTGACTCGTGGAACTCACATATGGCGTAGGTCCATTCTCGCACGCCCAGCACAAACTGTAGCTTCTCCGGGGCGCAGGCCAAGGGCTGCCAATCCCAGGAGCTGTTGCCATGCAGCAGGAGCAAGGGACTGAAGCAGTAGTGCTTGGAGAACAGATGGCCCCGATGGGTGACCGTTCCGTTCTGGAAGAGAGGCAATAAGGGAGGATGTCCTTGAAGTGATGATAATGCCTTACCTCGTGCAGCGTCCAATGGACATACTCCGATCCCTTGGTCACCGCCTTCATGTGCTCACACGGCGTGCCCACATGAATGCTGAAGCGTGACCTTAGTTCAATATCCCTCCGACTGCCGTTGTTCAGCTCCACTTCCATGCGGTTCCCCGAGGGGAGGCTGGATAGTCCCCGTGCTGGTACCTCGCACTGCCTGCTCAGCAGGTCGTAGGTTTGCCCCTCGGGGCAGCAAATCCTTACGCACGGCCTCGTCTTACAGACACAGGCCCTGAGGTGCATGGGTGCCGGTATGCGGATGCCGTTCTCAATGACAAAGTCGTAGGCGGCCACCAAGTGACGTGGAATCACTGTCCAGTTGTGGATGTAGGAGCCATCCGAGCTGTAGCTACCCGAGATGTTGGCGGTGTCAATGAAGGCGCAGGGATAGTGCGTCTCCTCGTGGTATCCCCAGCAAAGGCGGACTGTGCCGAGGAGGATGAGGATCTTCATCCCCAGAGTGCACAACTGCGCCATTCGAAGAGACATTCTCGACTGGCGAACGAATCTCTCCCGGCGGCTCTCCCTGCTCCGGGATGTGTTTTTGTTTACACTAGAGCGTCCAATTTATGCGTGTTTACCTCCGAACGATTGCCAAATCCGAATCGAATTGGTATGGAAATGGTATCGAAATGGACTGACCGACCGATTGGCTCAGGTATGGGTAATTGTAATGCATTGACGACTGGACGGGGCGCAGGTGCGAGAGCCGCTAATTGAGTAAACGGCGGATCATCGCCAGCCTGCACCTGACACTCGCCGAACTTGGACTGCTCGTCCGAATCCCGGCGAATTCAATCGAAGGCAAGGCAGGCGGTCAGTGAGTGGTGGTGGTGTAGAGCGAGGTGTGTGTGGTGAGGCAAGGCGCACACCCACTTTATTTCGCGTCGTCCCAGGAACGTGCGGCTTTTTGTTTACAACAAAAGAACAAAAAATAATGGGGGAAAACAAACAGTTGGTCGGGAAAATGCTCTATAAATGCTTGGAAAAATGGTCGAAAATATTATGATTAAATGGATTTCGTATGCGAATAGAAATTCCCATGGGAAAAGAAAGAGTTTGAAATAAAAATCACACTTTAGTCATGGAGTGAAATGATGAAATATTTATTTCCTTTTTTGTTATAATTTTGAAGAACCTTAGATAAATTTCACATATTGTAGCTCACCACACCTAAATTTAATCTACAATAAACTTATCGCAAAGTGATAATATTCAAGGCAAATGCTCTACATCTTGCAGTTTTATAGTCCCCAAGAATAGCTTTAATGATAATACTCCTAAACAGGTCTGATAGTGTCTCCACTATTCACTACTGAGTCAGAATTTGCTTAACTATTGGAAACTATTCGCGCTACCGGACATTCTGTAGACAGCGACAGATACAGATACTCGGGCAGATATAGCGATACGGATAAAGTCGGCGCTCGCCCATTCTCAATTGCGTCATTAACCGAACATTTGTTGCGTGCCACTTAGTAGCTCTCCGCTAATCCCAAACCCAACCCAGAAGGAGCACGTCACAAAGCCACAAAGGAGCCTCTCGTGGCGTAGACATTCGAGGAATAGTTTACGATTGGAAGAAGACTTTTGCCAGGAGTTAAAAAGTATTCATAAATCTAATAATAGGAAAAGGAAAAGAGAAAAGAAAATGGTTGACAAGTTGCAAAATCTTTAGAATTAGAAGTTTATGATTTTCTGGCAGATTTTCAGTAAAGTAGCAACAATTAGCGTATGAAGGATTTAAGTAGCTTAGAAATGTTATTGCTTTCAAGAGAACAAGATTAATTTTACAGCTTTGACTGACATAAATGCACATCATTTAAGTTTATTTAACAAACTTATACCTAGTATACTCTGAGGCACTTATAATTTATGGACATATTTGTTTGTGAGCGACGTCTTAAAAGAATCATTGGAAAAGTCAGCTAAAGTGATGTGACTGTTGGCTTGTAGGGCGAGTCTGTAAAGAAAAAATGTTAGTTTTAACTTAAGTACAATTAAATTGCATTTATTATAACCTGAAGACTTGAGATCTCCTTTCTCATCGAACTTGTACACGCGAGCATTGATCACACTTAGATCTGTTTGACTTGACTCGCTGTAAAATTAAGACATTTTTAATATAAAATTTTAAGTTCCCATTTCCCGTTGAGTTCAAAATAACTTACACATTAATGGCCCACCACGATTTCACGTGCAAGTTCTTGCCAAGTAAGAGTATAAATCCGGCTATAGCCAGGCCCAGGATGCAAATGCCGCTCCAGAAGTCTATGATGAAGAAGTGCTCCCTGACTCTGGCCATTATGTAGACGACAATCTCACGGATCCACACGGCGAACACGCCCACTACGTAGGCGCTGAAGGCGTAGAAACTGAAGGAAAAAGCCACTTATGAACGAGGATGTACTGAAAGAAATATAGGAGTTCTAGCGTACTGGGTCTTGACAATCCTCAGCTGTGTTCCCAATATGTACTGAGTGTCCGGGAGCAGTTCGTAGATTGAAAAGTAGGCCTTGAGGCAGCACACAATACTGAAGATGAGCAGAATGGTAATGGGCGCGTAATAGTAGATCAAAATGCCCCAAAGACGCACTGAAATTAGAAATAGAATGTAATATTTTATATAATATGTTGATCCCATTGAAACCCACCATCGAACCAGCAGTAGTCTTCGCCAATGCCCGGCTTATAGTGTTTGGGTAGCTTTGAGTCCTGAGCAAAGGACACGAGGAACCGGAGTCCCACCACAGCCACGACTGACAAGCCATACCACAGGCGACGCACCCAATTCCTCACCGCCTTCTGTCTGAACTTGAGCAGGAAATCGAAGCTGCAAATGGCCAGGAAGACGAAGGATAGCAGGATGCAGAAGTAGGCCAGGAATCCTGAAAAGAGAAGGGTTAGATTGTTAGACGGGGGATCAAGATAGGGGCTCTTGCTGTCACCTATATTCCTGCAGGAAGCATGCGACAGCTTCATGGGATTCTTCAGGGCCAAGTAGACCAACAGGGAGTAGCCTACGATGAGGGAGAGCAGGTAGTAGATGACCAGCTGGCCGTAGTGACTCTTCCGCGCATCCCTCACCGAGCCGAGAAGCGACAGGATGAATATGTTAATAATTATGGCTATGATGCTGCCTGAAAGGATATTTCAAAATCAAAATTTACTTTTTCGACAGCAAAATCCCTTTAAGAGAGAGAAG
>VNJS01003879.1:0-19549 GCA_008042575.1 Drosophila watanabei | reverse complement strand
TTATATTTGTATTATTCCGAAGATTAAATTGAAAGAGAGAAATAATGCTCTCTTTGTACATACAGATTTCTTTTTGTATTTAGTGTCAGTAGTTAATGTTTTTCCTGTTTGTTTTGCACATTCCTTACACGTTCTTTGTGTTGATTTGGTTTGGATTTTGGTGTTGTGTTGGTTTCCAAAAAGTTAATTTACCAAAAGTAAAAATAAAGAATTTATTTATCGAACAAAAGTCGCTCGTCAGTCAGCCTTTTTTCACTGTCATCAAAACAGGACAGACGGGGAGGACACACATCCGAAGAGCTTGGCTCTTTTGGCACGGTCGCCATGAAAGTTAATTGTCCATATAAGAGACCGGCACGTCAGTGCAGATTGGTGGTTTTTATCGAATGTTCTTTATTTGGCAAAAATGTTGCAGCTTAGCCTAAGTACATAATAAAGGCTGGCGACTGCGCTGCCGTTGACAGCGGCAGAAGAGCCGCCGTATATAATATTTATGTTATATGCAGAGAGAGTGGTATGCGCATATATGTATTGCCCGCGGTCAGCGTGGGAACGCTGACTAAGCATGAAGCATAAGTGGGTGATCATATGTCAAGCTCACTGGAGTTTAATTGTTTACGTAATGCAACTAAGTGTTCCTGTTTACTTATGGGTACAGTGTACCATCGATATATGCACATACTACATGGCGCTTCTATAGGTATGTGTTTAGTGCTGACGTCACAAAGATGTACAGATGTACGGGTCAATCCTGGTCATTCCGGCTATTCCGCAAAAAAAATTAAGTGATATGTGACCATACGTTTTGCGATGCATCACATGACGCATAGGGGGCTGCCATTTTTGTGCGAATCAAAACGTGTGACGGTTGTTGTACCCTCTTGCATCCAAATTCCGAGTTGCTCCAGTCAGGTTCTTCTCCATACCCCGCCTAATCCGTAATTTCCAAAAAGGCCTTCTAGTGTCTGTGAGATTTTTTACTGAACCGACTCTACGATAGTTATTGCATGGCTAGGTAAGCCAACGTATACCTTGAGGACATTCGTGGCCAACAGGGTCGCAATGATCGAATATCGCACCAACGAAAGCATGTACAATCTGAAGACAATCCAGCTAATCTAGCGCCTAACCCAAAGAGCTTAATGATAGCACAATTTGGTGGCAAGAGTCAACTTGGTTGCACTTCAAGCTGGTAAAGAGTCCGGGCGAATCATTGGACCATCCGGAAACTGAGCTTGAGCAACGCGTCATTAAATGTCTATCGAGTTTTTTAACTTTCGAAAGGGCTCTGCGGGTTATAGTCTCGTAATCCAGTTTGGGTAAAAAATTCCAATGGAAAGGTATCGATCGACAGAACTCACTGCGGCGTCTGCGTGTCTGTCGTCTGAAGATATTAAATGTCACTCAATAGAATGAGTTTCCCGTCGAGTATAAGCAACAAACAGCATATTCCATCCTCAAACACAATTTTTAACCTAAACCGCTTTCACGACGGAAGGGAAGCTGCCGGTTACAAGCATCAGTAATAATGTAAAAAATCCGATCGTCATCCCAGCACGTGGTAGGTTCGCGAATCTTCAAGTCTTGTTTACCCATTGAATACCCTTGCATGGAGGAATCAGTTAGTGGTCCGACTGATTTGTTAAAGAAAATCTTTGATTCCTAAGCTTCGGAGCTTGGTAAAACAAACAATTTACTCGCGTCACAAGAAGAACCTGCAGAAGAAGTTGATGGGAAGTTTGCTTCGATTAAGATCCACGTTCACCAGGCGATTAAATCATACTGGCATGGACTTTGTCTGTTTTAGTAGCAGGGCCATCCATCTCGAAGCGACATTCGATATGACGACAGAGAAACAACACGTCTTCTGTGACAACACTGACAACGGAAAAACGTGTGTTGGAGCCTCCACGTCCCTATCGAGAGACTTCATGGAACATTGTTTCTATCCAAGTACGGTCTTCTGAACTTAACCTGGCATTTCAACACTCCTGGCGCACCTGATATGGGGGGGGGGGCTCTGGGAGGCGGGAGGAAAGAACGCCTTCGAACGGAGAGGAGAAATTGAAATCGCCGAGTACGGTCGCACCGCGGAGACGTACCAGCAAAAACTGCGCTGTGAGTAGGTTGTGCCACAGCCCACGCGAACCTGTGTGCTAGCCAACGCAGTGAAGCTGCTGGGAACAGTCACCTGCAGCACCACCCCCCGGGCGCCCACGGAGGAGCCTGTGAAGCCGATCCTTCAATCCAGGGAGTTGGTCAGGTGAAGAGTGTGAGGAGATTTGTGAGAGCATTTCCTCCAATCAACTTTCCCGAGTTGTAGTTGCCTCCTTCAGTGAAATTTTCTCTCGGCTTTAAATGTGAGTGCCCCCGCAACATATGCCAGTCACGTCAGCTGCTGGCAAGACCAGCTGTGATCCAGTGTTAAGCAGCCCCCAGATCTGCACCGGTCCGCCAACTCCCAGCCGCCACCAGGTGCCGTTGAGTTGATCTGACCTGTAGGTGGCGCTCGAGCGCCAACCTTCGCAGCGGACAACAGTTACATGCTACAAAACGCATTGGTGCGTCACGGCAGGATGTAGCACATCTTTCCGGGCTGCTGCTCCTGATCCTTGGTTCTAGGTAACGGAATTGACACAAAACATGTGTCCAAGGCTAGCACAGAGAAATAAAAGGTAATAAAGGTCGAGGAGCTGACCAATAGCCAACCCCACCGCTTTGCGGCACACCTTTAAAAAGGGGCTCTGGTGACCGAGCAGGGGCGGTATAACCATCACCTGCTCAGTCCCGGGGAAACTCCGGACCATCGAGGCACCCCGCAAGTGCAAGAGCCTTCCCTTAACACTCCTCCACGTAGCGTCTGTCCCACATTGGGCGGCTACGTGATCTATGTTTGCGCCATACAGCAGCTGACACTAGCTGCACACAAACTTAAACCCATGTAGCTTCTGCTCCATACTGGTCTGCGACTGAACCATAGTGGCCGGCAGGCAAATAAACCTGGTAGGAGGTATAAAATGCAACCCTGCATTGGGTCAAAATGCAAAAAAAAACCATGAAAAAGGAAAGGAATGTCTTTAAAAAACGTAACTACTTCAGGTGGAAACCACAACGGTGGAAATTCACCCGCGGCTAGGTCATGGAGTCTGAAGGCCCAAAAAAACGTTCCCCCAAGCACTGAAGTGTCAGTGGCTAAGTCAGCCAAGTGGCCGCCACGGAAGTTATACCACCAAGTCAAGTTTGTGAGTAGAGCGAAGATCCCATTGCCTACAGGAAAAGTAGCAGGATCTTGAGATCCCCGATTCTCCCTGGGAGGAAGGCTCCTGAACCAAGCGGCAGTGGAAACGCGGATACCCCTACGCCCAAAAGGACAAGGGATGTTGCCAGCCCGGCAGGGTGATAGCGAGCTATGCCACCAAAGAGACCGATGGCATCCCAGTGCCTCGAAAATATCGCAGAGCTGGGTGAGATCCTTGACGCCGTCCTCGACGAGGTATTGGTCAAGCAGGTCCCTCATATAACTTTGGCAACGAAGGACAAGCTAACGCGCCTGAAGAGCCTGCAAGTCGACATTGGTGAGTGGCTTAGCCCTGAGCGGAATTACGAGGAACTGAAACGATCCGAACCTGCGGCAGAGTGCCATAAATGCTCGCATAGAAGTGATGCAGAGAGCATCCAGAGGCGGGACATGGATCAGCAGACTCCTAAAGTCTGGAGCGAAAACTGTGCAACGCAGACGGAGCCCCTGCAGACGGAGCCCCTGCAAATGTTGACCACACCGGAAGCAGCGCTAGTTAAGGCGGCCGGCGGTCCAAAGAGGGCGAACAAACAGCGGCGTGCCACTGAGCAGCCAGGAGCTCTGAAGCCGGGGAAAGCCCCCACCAATTGTACTCCCAAGGAACCTGGAGCCATTGCACCCAAGCCACCATCGCCCACCGGTCTAGCGAAAGGCGGACAGAGTCGCCCGGGCGCAGTCATCATAGTTGCGGAAGGGAAATCCTACAGCGAAATCCTGGCCATGGTCACAGGAAGAAAGGACAATCAACTTTCAGGCCTGGGTAGCTGCGTCAAAAATGTTAGACGCACCGCAAACGGCAACCTTGTGCTAGAAATGGCGAAGGAAAGTGCCGAGAGTGCAGAGTCCATTCGGACGAGTATAGCAAAGGTGCTAGGAGATTGAACCATGTAAGCCAAGTAAACGTGCTTGAGATCGCAGAGCTGGATGCTCTAACCAAGGAGCAGAACATAGTGGCAACGCTTGCGGAGCAATGCGATCTCGACAGGGCCAAGGTCAAAGTGCGGAGCATCCGCCCTGGCTATGCTGGGTCACAGACTGCATTTATCAGCCTCCCACGCCGCCTGGCAAAGACTGTGCCCAGGAAACGCGTCCTGCACTTAGGTTGGGTATCCTGTACGATCAGGGACCTGGAGGTGGGTCATATAGCAAGAAACACCAGCAAGTTCTGCCCGTCCAGCCGTAGTTGCAGTGGAGCTGGCCCCCAATCCGATCCATGCAACTGATCCTGCTTAACTTGATTGACTTCAGGGCGCAACAGGACCTGCTGCTGCAGACAGTGCGCGAATGTAGAAGAAGTGGGGCTAAGCGAGCCGTACAAGGCTGCTAGCGCACACGGATGGGTCTCGGAACGCTCAGGCAAACCATCTTTTTGGATGTGTGGCAGAGAACCTGGGCACCTGTCCGATATCAGATCGGCAAACGGATTTGTTCGCGGGAAAACAGCTGGGGTGTGAGTGTTCAGCTGCTATCTGGCACCGAGCCTAACTCAAGCGGCGTTTAGCGGAGTCATGGACGAACTCAGCAGACAACCGAGGTTGTAGCAACGTCATAGTGGACGGAGACTTCAACGCCGGGGCCCAGTAGTGGGGTCTCCCCTAACCAACGCAAGAGGTCGCATTATACTAGGCCTTCGCCTCTCTGGATATACTTCGGCTCAACGAGGGAACCCAGCAGAGCTTTAACAGGGCGGAAGCAAGGTTCATAATAGACCTAACCTACGCTAGCAGCGCACTAGCTCGCGAAGCCATGTGGAGGATTTGCGAAATCTACACAGCCAGCGACCACAAGGCCATCCAGGTCACTTTTGGGGTCAGACTTCCGCACACAACGGTTCCGCCTAGATCGGACAAGGCGTACCGGCAGGACACTTTCAGCGCCCAAGCGTTTTCGAGCGCCCAAGGGAGCCTCGCCGTCGACGAGGCGGATAGCGGACAGACTGGCAAGTGTCATTAAGCTAGCGTGCAACGCGAGTATGCGAAAGCAGAAGTCGTACCGCCAGAAGGCAAGTTCAAAGAGCGCGCGGTTCCCCGAACCGTTTAGGATTGGAAGGAAAGCCTTCAAAACGGCAAGACGGTCTAGCAAAAGAGAGTGCTTCCTACAGCTCTGTTACGACGTCGAGAAGGACCCATGGGGCGGGGCTTACAAAAAGGTGGTGATGCCCGTAAACGCCGGCTGTAAGCCACCTTCGGAACCGGAGGTCTTTGATGGCATTGTTCGGGTGTTGTTTTTAGTTGGCCAACCGCGCACCTACCAGGTGCGCGAGTCCATGAAGGTTTGCCCGGTCACTGAGCAGGAGATCCTTGAGGAACGTCAAGAACAAAAAGGACCCCAGGCGATCCCCAACAGGGCTACCAAGCTGCTGTTCTCCCTGCACCCAAAGGTGGTCGCGAAGATCTTCAATAAGTGCCTAGAGGAAGGCGCGTTTCCAGAGCGGCGCCGGAAGATTCCCAATGACAGGAAAGCCATCTGGCTAGATACATTCGGGAAAGTCTTCAAGAAAGTGATTGTCTTGAGACTGAAGGCAGCTGTAATCAGTTTGGCTTCCGGAAAAGGAAGTCGACTCTGGACGCCATCGAGATGGTCACCAACCTGGGCGCGAATGCCATCGCAGGCGCAAGATTGAAGAACAGCGCCAAGGAATACTGCCTAGTGGTGACACTCGACATCCGAAACGCATTCAACTCTGCGGACTAGAGACGGTCTCTGGAGGCTCTTTAAGCCTGTAACATCCCCGGATACTTGCTGAGGATTGTCCGGAGCTATTAAAGCGAGAGGACCCTGATTCTGGACACCGCCAGAGCGTGCGAGATTTAAGCCGGAGTTCCGCAGGGCTCCGTCCTGGGGCCAATGCTCTGGAACACAATGTACAATGTACACTACCACCGAACACCACCTTTGTCGCCGATGTAGCACTGGTTGTGGTAGCTAAGGAGCTGGCCGAACCCAAAACAATGGCTAACAGCGCGGTTCGAGTCTTCGAATTCTGGCTCGCCGTCGCCGGGTTGGAGCTAGCCTCGCACAAAACCGAAGCAGTCCTGATCTCGAGCAGAAAGCACTTGGAGACAGAGGATCCGGGTTAGCGGTCTACCCATTACCTCGCAACGAGCGATCAGGTACCTAGGAGATATTCTGGACACCCGCCTCTCGTATAGGGAACACCTGGAGTACCAGGCCATCAAATCTGCCCAAGCACTATAGAGAATTTTGCTCAACACCCGAGGAGCTACATGCGTGGAGTAGAAGCCACCTACCGCCTCTGCGTTCCGACGATGCGGCCCTAGTCATTGCGGGGATAGTGCCGATCGACGAGCTGGCGCGGGAAGCCAAAGAAACTTAACCTGCAGGTAGGCTTGACATGCGATCCGCTAGGCTCGAGGTTAGGCGTAGCGCCAGACCTAGGACCATCTCCAGGTTACAAGCCAAATGGGACAGCTCAGCCAAAGGTCGATGGACTCACCGCCTTGTCCCGGATATCAGAAGGTGGATAAACCGAAAGCACGGCGAGGTAAGCGTCTGTGGGAACGAGCATCACGGCCGACAACCTCGTTTCCACCATGCTGGCCAACCAGGACGCCTCAAACGCGACATCCAAGTTCGTGGTCAGGGTTATAAGAACCCTGAGGACCCTGGAGACGGAGAGAAGGGTACATGCGGAATAGGCGGCCTTTGCTTCGGGTGAACCAATGCTTGGCGGCGGTACCTAGCGAATTTGGCCCTCTACACTGCACCATCTTAAAGCACCCTTCTGTAGTCGTTATCCCTGTTAATTTAATGTTATTAGTCTTTAAAGTTGTTTAGTCGTAAAATAAAGGATTATAAAAAAAGTACACCTTCAAAAAACTGGATACCCTCCATGTGAAAATTGAGGGCTGTTCAAACTCCAGGCCTAATTCGCCAATGCCCGAAGAGCCCACTGACCTTGTGGCTCTTAGCATTTTCTAGTCGGTTGGCCACTTTTTGCGGTATCTGAGCCTGAGATTGAATAAAGCCCTAGTTTCATAATTAATCACTGTCGGAGGTATAAAGCTCTGCATCAGCAGTTCTGTGTGCGTTGGCAGGAGGAATATATGAAGAAGCTCCACATACAGCTGCGTGACAATACGGGTATTGGTGATCAACACGTGTGCACCACCAAGATTCGAACCAAGGCATACAAGAAGGACAAGTAGCTGCTGATGTTGGTCGACGAGCAGATGCCGACACGAACGTCGCACAGTAGCGCCTTTTCACATTTTTCGTTGCAAAAATCATAACTATTGAACCAAATAAGATATTCAAATAATTTAAAGTGCAAAAAATGTACATATGTATTGGATAATGTGCCACGCCCACCCATTCGCCTTTTTATAGGGTATCAAAGTGGAAAAATCGATTTTTTTTTATGAAGACAATTTTTTTTAAACATTTTTTTTTTAATTTTTCATTTTAAATAAAATATATGCTTAAATAAAAATATTTTGAATGCAAAAAATAAAAATATTTTAATTTTTAAAAATAATTTTTTGCTGAACTTAAAAAAATTTGTTTGTCTTTTTTGTATTAGTATTATTAAAAAACCAATGGAAAGGAAATACTTTTATTTCAATACAGTAAGTAGGACCAGATTTTTTGGTTTTTTGGTATATTTTACCCCTGAGTTGCTTTGGTTTATGCCGTTGCATATCCGCAGACGCAGCGTGACGCAGCCGATGAAAGTTAATTTTGATCCAAAAAATATCCACAAAAGTCGTAGTTGTAGTGTGCTCGGTGGCTTTCATCGGCATCAGAAGATATAGACTACTTTAGCCAGAAAAAACTGAAAAAAATGGACACCTGGCAGGTAGCGATTTACCTATGCAAGCCTAAACCCAAGTGCCGTTTTTTCAGCTTGACGATAGGTAATCTACATTTTGGGTAATGCTACCTGAAAGTCGATCAATTTTCAATTTTTTTCTCCTATGATGCAAAAATGGAAATATTTTTCAACTTTGAATCTTATATCTTCTACAAATATCCTTAATCCTTGGGAAATTCTCTGTCGATTAAGTATGGTTAAAAACGTTTTTGCGACATCGACTTTTTTGATTCTTGCAACGGCTTTTGTTCTAGAGGCGCTACTGTGCGTCGTTGCAGTCGCAGGATCCTTATGTGTAAGACATCTCTGTCAAAACAAATTTTTTGCTGTTTGATTTTAAGCGAAGTTTTTCTTGTAGGGATAGAAAGCGAGTCTGGAACTCTGCTGTGGTGGTATTTTGTTAACAGGCATTATAAATTTCAATATCCTCATTGGTTTTATTACAATCCCAATATTCCGGAGGCTTGGGAAGAGCTTAGCCAAGTTGTATTATGTAGTTTGCCCATCGCCTAAGCGTAGATCTTAGTTTATTTTAATGATTAAAATTTTATAATATTAAATCTAATCTGGAGTTGTTTTCTTAGTTTGTGACGATCCGTCGTTGGTCGGGCGGCTCAGGGATGGCCAGGATCTGTCGCAGATATTTTTTTGTGTCAGGTGTAGGTGCTACAAGAGATTTCCGACCCGGTCCCAGAGTATAAGTCAAAGGAATTACTTAGTAATTAGTTAAAGAGTACGTTTATTCAGGTTTAGCTTTACAAGTAGGTGAAAACTGGGTAGCTAGCTCGTTCGCTCTGCTTCTTCCGTCAGGATCCGCGTGGTTCGCTCCCGGTCCGGCGCACTGGATTTTGCGTGTCGCTTCTCGAAGAAACGAAGCCGGTTGCGGGGTGTCCGCTTGGTGCCACGAATCGAGCTGTAATAGAAGAACGGTGGGTGGTGACGACCCGTTAGTTGTCCGAGGAGTTCACCCGGTAACCTTTCGGTCGGCCGTGAGAGCGAGAGAACAATACTTAGCTCGGGAACCTCTCGGTCGGCCACGTGGCGAGACTTAACCCGGGAACCTCTCGGTCGGCCACGGGACCGTACTGCGGATCGGTGAACCGAGCCGGGGGAAGGCAGCTTAGGGGGGAGAGGGAACTACTAGGAAAGCTAACTACTATGTATTAGCCAACCAGATCAGAAGACCCGGCTTAGCCGAAAAATGACTTTGCTGCTGGCTACTGGAATGCGTGCTACTAGGTAGGCTTATCTCACCCGATCGCTGTCGGCTGCTATGTGAAGATTCAAGGGCTGTGGCTCGCCTTATATAGGGATCTGGGTGGTTTTAGTGTGCCTGTCCCCATATCTGGCGCTAGCCCCTTTAGCTCCTGTCCCTAGCGCCTTCTCCCTGCAGTGTGACCGTTTGTGCGTGCGCTTTTAGCATTTGTTTTTTCTGCGTTTGTTTTTTCTGCTTTTGGTTCCCCTGCTTTTGTTTTCCCTGCTTTGTGTCTCTGGTTTTTCTTGTTTATTCTCTTTATTTCTTCTTACTTGTTTACAGCTTTCTTCTTCTTATTTCTATCTTTTTTATTTGGTATTCTTTATGTTTTTCTCTTCTTCTTACCGCTTGCTTATTATTTATATATATTCTTTGTTTTCCATTCTTCGTGTTCCTCTTCTTCTTTTTGCTATTTTATTATGTGCGCGGTCACGCGTCACAAGTTTTATTCCATTTTCATTGAAGATCAGTTTAATGTCAAAGGCTATGACCAAAATGGTAAGACTGGTTACATTTTCTATTTTTTTATTTTCCAGGTATATATCTTTGAGGGAACATCTGTGCTTACGACAAATATGGAGTAATTCACATTTTTTTATAACTAAAAAAGCCCCTAAACGGCTCCCCAGGAAGCTATATCACTAAAAATGTCTATAAATTTATCTTTAACCGTGTTTAAAGCTTAGTTGAAAAGATTGCGTCATCTGCATATGGGTGATTCTCTGAAAACAACAACCACGGCCAAAAAATTAAAAGCTCTCTAAAAATTTTTTTGTCAACAAAGTAACGTTAGGAAGTGTTCCAATAGATCAAATTTTAAAGCCTTTAACGTATTCTAAAAAAGATTTCGAAATATTCGCATGCATTTTCGCTTAAATGCGGGTTTTCATCATTTTGATGAAAACATCATAAAAAAGAGCTTGTTTTGTTTTGATAAAAACCCCTCAAACAAAGGCATTATGCTTTAACTTTGGTTTCCTAGCATCACAAGAAGAATGCATAAAGTCGAAATAAAATGGATATAGGCTCTTCCAATTTACTTAAATATTAAAAATCAACATGCAAATTATGATGGAACAAAGTGTCGCGTGCGACACCGATAAAAATTAAATTAAAAAAAAAAAATCTACTTCATATTTTAAGGTCAAACTAAAAAAAAAATTGAAGACCACATTATGCATAATACATTAAAATTAATTGCACTTAAATCTCTCACCAGATTTTGCTGAGATCAGTGTTTGAACGGGTTTTTAAAAAAGTGACTTCTGTTTTTGTCGCGTGCGAATTCCATACATTTTGGTAAATTTCTCGAAAACGAAAAATTTTCGAAAATCGATCTTATCATCAATTATAGAGCTTACCAAGAGCTATAAGCTTCATATTTTGTGAAATTAAAAAAAAGTCTTAGAACATGTTTTTTTTCAGTTTGAATGCGTACAAATGTCGCGTGCGACATCAGAGAATTGCCCATATATCATATCAGTTGAGAACAACTGATAAGCTTTTCTGTTCGTGGCTATGCGGAGCTTTATGCTGCTCGGAAGATTAGATCGAAGCTCGAAGCTGCTAGCAGCAATAAAATTTTGGAACCAACTTCTGTTCGTCATCTTCTTCTTCTTGGAAATTCCCCAGCCGCTAGTCGCCAGTCTCTTTTACTTAAATTTTAAAATAGAAAATTTTCCTGGGAACACTCTCTCGGATTTTTATGGCGCCCGAACAGGGACTACGGCTAGCTTTTCATTAATTTTTGCGTTGGAAAAAACTAACAAAAAAACAGTGCGCCTCTCGTCGTCTCGGCACTTGTTTAGTTTTTTAATTGTTGGCGAAAAATCTAGCTGGTGGAATTCGGCGAAGCTGTTTTAATTGCTGGCGAAGACAGTTGGATTCGGAAAGGAAAGTTCTTGGAAAATCATGCCTAACAACCAGGTATTCAGTGCCAAAAATTAAAATTTGTGAGCACTTCACTTCATGTGTGTATTTGTGCATTCTACATGATAATAATTCTTGCCACCTATTTATATTGGAAAAATTATAAAACCCCAAATAAACAAAAATAAAAAAGTCAACTGCCTTTAACAAAACTTATGGTGTTAAAATTGTGCAAAAATTTGGAAATTTATGTGCGTTACAACTGCAAAAGTACAGCTACATACATACCGGCGTTTCGCAGCCAATTTTCGATTCTCTTTTATGCAGTTGCAGAGCAGTTATTTGTCTGCTATATATATACGGCGTCAGTGGCTTCTATGTTGTACATAAACAGCACATCGGTTAATTTTTAGCGACATATTCATCGGCAGTGACTTTCAAACTGTAAATAGCCAAAAGTTCCTACAAAACTTGGCAGTGAATTTAAGCCCTGCTCACAGTTGTATATTCATATATGTATTTGCCTGGACAGTAAATCGGTTTCTAAGGAAAGATCCAGCCTGGAGAAAATTGTGATACATTTGTTGGCATTTTTTGACGGTGTTTGTGGGCATCTTTAACCCGTACGGCATCCACTTAAATAGTTTGGACAATTTATTTGGCAAACAAAATTCAACATATGTGCATTGTTCAGCTTTGGTTAACGGCAAACACACATACAAACATAGTTTGATTTTGATCATACCAATCAAGCCCATTCTTGTCATGTTGTAAGTAGCGACCAAGTTATTCTTGCTTCGGCTGTTAATAAGGTACGGGATAGATTTGGACAGTTTCAATTAGCACTAGCTCTGTTAGACTCAGGGTCTCAAATAAACTTTATGGCCGAGGACTTAACACAGCGCTTGCGGTTACACAGAAAAGAATCCTATTTGAATATCACTACTGTAGGGAAGAACGACTCTGTAGTACGGCACAAAGTTCACACGTCGATTCATCCTCGTGTCAATGCTCATAGTTTCCGTACTGATTTTTGGGTGTTAAGCTTTATTTCATCATATCAACCAGATTACGAAGTCAAATGTGCACAATGGAAAATTCCAGCAAACATTGAATTGGCAGACCCTCGTTTTCACAGGCCCGCAAAAGTAGACTTACTAATTGGGACAGAGTCCTTGTTCGAACTTCTCAGCGTAGGCCAAATAAAATTGGGCTCAAAACATCCTTCAATCCAGAAAACTTTATAAGGATGGATTGTTTCAGGAAAGTACACTCAACGCGCATCGAATAGTGCTCAAGTATGCAGCGTCACTGGTAGTGAAAATATAAGTTCTCTCGAATCTCTAGTAGAACGGTTTTGGGAATTGGAACACGTCCCGGAGAGATCGAAGGCTGTTTATACAGCTGAACAAGTTGCTTGCGAACAGCACTTTGAGCAAACAATACACAGGCTGTCGTCAGTTCGTTTTAGGTAAAACTGCCATTTAAGACAAATCCAAGTGTTTTAGGCTTATTCTTCGAAACGGCAAAGCGAAGATTTTTTGTGTTGGAGCGCAAGCTTGTAAATAATCGCGAGTTGCATGACATGTATCAAGAGTTTATGAAAGAGTATATTAACCTTGGGCATATGTCGCTGCTTCCAACAACTTTTCCAGGACAACACTATTACATTCCACATCAATGTGTCCTGCGACCTGATAGTAGCACCACAAAGTTGCGTGTTGTTTTTGACGCTTCAAGTAAAACGTCAACCTCGATCTCACTAAATGAGACTCTAATGGTAAGTGCAACTATTCAGAGGGAGCTTTACGCTATTTTGGCAAGATTTGGATTACACAAATATGCCCTGACTGCTGATATCTCAAAGATGTATAGTCAAGTTAAAATTGCCAATGAAGATAGAAATTTCTCACTTATCGTGTGGAGGGAAAAGTCGACGCAAGATCTCCAAACCTATCGCCTCAACACTGTCACTTATGGGAAAGCCTCTGCACCGTTTTTGGCCATTTGTTGTCTCTTTGAAATGGCAAAAATTTATTCTGAGTCACATCCTGTTGCGTCAGAGGTTTTTTCAAGCGACTTCTATGTAGACGATATGCTCACAGGAGCAAACAGTTTAGAAGAGTTGGAAGTCATTCGCAGAGAAGTGACCAAGGTGTTGGAGTTAGGAGGTTTTAACTGGCCAAATGGGCAACAAATCACCCAAGTTTAATGACTAAGCAGGGACGAATCGGTTCCCATGAATTTACATACCAGTTTGAATGAATTCAAACAGAATTTATTAAAAATTAACCAGATATCCATTCCTCGATATATTTGTTTGTTTTTTCTATGACAGTGTTCAAGTTCACGGCTTTGCTGATGCATCGAGTCACGCCTATGGCTGCTGCATTTATATTCGTACCGTGGCTGGGACAAATAGTTTGTCAAGACTGCTAACCGCCAAGTCGAGAGTGTCCCCCCTTAAGACGAAGTCGATTCCAAGGCTCGAGATGTGTGCAGCGCATCTGCTTGCCAAACTATGGGCTTAAGTCTTTCCATTGCTTAACAAATTAGAGTTTGAAAGCGTTAACTTCTGGTCGGACTCCCAAGTCACTTTATACTGGCTAAAGAGGGATCCGTCCACTCTAGCAACATTTGTTGCGAATAGAGTTTCTGAAATTCAAGGAAGGTTGTTGAAGGCGCCAATTCCGTATGATGCCAAATTTCCTCTATTACTGTCCTCAAAATCAGAATTTGTTTCTCTATTTCTTCGAGATCTGCATCGGACTCATTACCATGCCGGTGCCAAGGTGATGGTATCACTTTTGAGACAGCAGATATGGCTAATAAATGCGAGAGAAGCATGCACGAAAGTTGTCCGTAGCTGTGTCCACTGCTTTAAATACAAACCAGTGCTAATGAATCCGATTTTGGGAAATTTGCCAGCCGATAGGGTCAAGATAGCACGCCCTTTTTTGCGGACTATTTTATGTGTCACTAAAAATCAGCGGTAAACCCCCTATCAAGACATATGTTGCCGTTTTCGTGTGGTTTTCGTCAAAGACTGTTCACCTTGAGCTCGTGGTGGATTTTTCCACTGACAGCTTCTTATCCGTTTTCAAAAGGTTCGTCGGAAGGAGAGGGCTGCCGGAGAAGTTGTACAGCTACAACGCCACGAACCTCGTAGGAGCGAGCAACGTTCTCAAGGATCTGAGCGCAGCGTTTCACCACAGTCAGGAGCAATTGAGAGGGTACGCGGCTCAGAGAGGCGTCGAGCGGTATTTCATACCGCCGAGGTCACCACACTTCGGAGTACTGTGGGAGGCAGCCGTCAAGTCCGCCAAACACCGCCTGCTCCGAGGAGTCGGCAACGCCAAGCTGACAGACAGACAGACGAGCTGAGTACACGCCTGGTCGAGGTAGAGGCGCTGCTCAATTCCCGTCCAATCGCGTCGCCAGGCAACGACCCCAACGATGGAGAGGCTCTGACTCCAGGACATCTACTAATCGGACAGCCTCTGATCACGCTGCCGCAAGAATCCGGCACAGGCGAAATCTCCAGCAAGGCCAGTTGCGGATATTTGAGGCGGTGGTGAATGCTGTCCGATCCCAAGCAGTAGTTTTGGGCCAGCTGATCCAAGGACTACATCGCCAGCCTGCAGCATCGCAACAAGTGGTGCGTCGAGGGCCGCGATCTGGAGGTCGAGTGTCTGGTGCTCGTGCACGAGGACAACATGCCCCCGCAAAGGTGGCTTACAGGCCGTGTGGTGGCAACAACAGTCGGTGAGGACGGGAAAGTGTGTGTGGCGGATGTTCGGACGTCAGGAGGCGTCATCAAGCGCGCCATCCACAAACTGGCATTGCTGCCAATAACCACCGCTCCGAACGAGGAGGTTAAAGCGCCGGAGGCCTCTACGGGGCCGGAATGTTGGAGCAGTAGATTAACTTTTCTTGTTAGCTTAAGAAAAGATGAATGATGTAATTGAATATGCAGCCGAACCAAATTGTACAAAAGCTTATCAGTTAAATCATAAACAACTCGACTATGCTCAAGCTTGAGTGCAACTGATAAGCTTTTCAGTTCGTGGCTATGCGGAGCTGTATGCTGCTCGGGGAGATTATTCGCCGATCGATACTCGAAGCTGCTGGCAGCAATAAAATTTTGGAACCAACTTCTACTCGTCATCATCTTCTTGGAAATTCCCCAGCCGCTAGTTGCCAGTCTCATTTACTTAAATTTTTAAATGGTTAATTTTCCGGGAAAACTCTCCCGGATGTTCACATTTTTAATTTTATCAAAAACTATTATAAAAAGCACTACTGAGAGTGGGGAGCCTTGTGGAATGCCGTTGTAGAGCCTGTGGGTGTTGTTATTGACCCAAACTCTGTAAGATCGATTGGTCATGAAGGCCTTTATAAGATTTAACCTTGAACGAACGCCACAGCGCTCAAGCTGACAAGGAACCGTATAAATCCCCACGCGGTCGAAGGCTCTTTCAAAATCCGTCGCTAATATGGAGACGTGATTTTTAGATAAGAGAGAATTCGACGCGAAGTGTTGAATACGTAACAACATCCATAGTACTGCGTTTTTTGTTGAAATACAACTTGGTTTTGTGAGATTAGATTATTGCGTGTTATGTACCACATAAGTCGACGGGCTATAATTTTTTCTATTGTTTTCCCTAAACGGGATAGGAGGGAGATGGGGCGGATGCTTGTAACGACCCTCTTTGGGGTTGTTCGGCTTAACTCGCCGGGGTCGGGGTTCGATACAGAAATTTATCTAGTTTTGGCCCCCTCAAGTTCCCAATGTACTCAGTAGAAATAACGAATAAATTAATTTCGATTCCAGTTCATTTGCTTGATCTCGCTTGTGACGTGCTGAAAGAGAACGATGACCGGTCGAATGGATGATACCCTCGATGACGATGTTTTAATTACGGGGTACGATACCTGCGTAGTTGGTCGCGCGGCGGATCGTAGGTAAGAGTCCGGGCGTTCTGGTTCCGGGGACGAGTTGATCCCAGCCCTGTGATTGACTGTGTCTAGTCCCTGTCTCGTTGGCTTGTAGAGATCGTGCTGCTACCTCGCCATGAAGCTCTGTCTTCTCGATCTATGTTAAGCCTATCTCGCTACCTGTGTCGAACTCGGCTGTACGAACCTGGTTCGGCTATTATCACTCTCCTATGTTCTGTCTTTGTCTGCCCTATGCCAGCTAGTTCGTGCGAGGTCGGCTATAAGAACCTGTTCTCGCCGATCCTGCCCTCATCAACTTACTCTGCTAGTTCTACTTGCTAGTTTTATCTACTTGTTGACTTACCCAGATGTTGCTCGTTTCTCTGCTCACAAAAAGTGATTTTGCTCTGGGCTGTGTGCGGCTTTATATAGGCCGCGATCAGCTGTTTTCCCGCCGATCGATATTCGATGTTTATCGAATACCGATAGCTGCAAATGTTGCCATATCGTCGGGTTTTAATCGATAAGTCACCGCAGTTCAGGACTGGCGTCTCGAAATTTCGCCAGCAGTATGGCGTTAGTGTGCCCCTATCTCAGGGCTGGCGCCTTTTCCGATTACCCGCGGATTTGTATTTATCTGAATACCCCGTTCCTTTTTCCGATTTTATTCTTAACATATTTGTTTAAAGTTAATAAGAAACAATGTTGGTAAGGTGATTTTAGTATTTGATTTTAACAATAAAGTAATCTAATTTGGTTCAGTCCACTGGGGTGATTCAGTGCAGATAATGATGGTAATAAAAGGATTAAATAATAAAAGGATTAGATAATAAAAGCATTAGATAATAATAGCAATTCGTAGTACTCCATGTTTGTTTTTGCGACGCGGGTCTTCGCAAATTGTTTATTTAGGCACTAGGTTTATTGGGTTTGGTGTTGGGATGACAGTGGCTGATCTCCAAGCATGTGGATATATTCCAGAATCTAACATTGGATTATATATATTTAAAAGTTTTAGCTTAATGGAGTGTGGCATTTTTTTGAGCATAGGATTAGATGTCCTGTCTGCACCAGGGGGTTTACCCTTAGGAGCTGCCAAGGTAATTTCGATTTCGGCTAGAATGAAATTTGCTTCTAAACGTACTATACTATGCGTAGCTAGACGACCCGGATTGTAAGATCGGGATAAAAAGACTTCTTTTTGCAGAATAGTTTGACCATAGATATTAGAACTCGTCGGAAATCCTCTGAGCACCTTTACGATACCTGATTCGCAAGTCAAAAATTGAAATGGTTGTGGTGACACACCTGCCACCCTCTTAATGTCAGACCAAATTTTTGGATGAAGATTGAGGGGATATTCTGGAGGTACACTACTGATTTTTTGTACAGTACTGATTTTTTGAAAACAGCGTTCGCTTTTTTGTAATTCATCAGGTTAGTTTCGGACATTCTTATAAACCGCAAATAACTGTTGCTTTTTATTTATGAGTTTTTGAAGGGTATTATTCCACCAAGGAACTGCTGCTTTACGCACGACTCTTTTGGTTTGCGGTATACTGCAGTTTTTTTTGATAATTTGTGCGACTTGGTAGCTTAAATACGCTGTCTTCCAGTTTGCAGCTGTTTGTTCGCATTTAAATTTGTAGGTGTCTGAATTGGCTAAATCTAACTTATACTTTATTTTGGTAAAGGTTAGGTAGTTTCCAAATAAAGACTTATTAAACAAGTTTTGGATATGGGGAAGTGGTCACTTCCATGAAGTTTGGACAAGATGGAGACATTTCCATCGCGCAGAGTAGAGATCTTGAAGGCTTATTTGCTTATATGCTTGAGAGCACGGTGAACTGCAAAGCAGAAGAACTTTGATAGAGGTTTGGATGATTTTGATGAGACGATAATAAATCGTGTTTATTTTTTATTGAGCTAAAAGGAGTTGTGGGAAATCCTCTTACAGTTTTGGCTCGGGGTGGCACGGGGGCCATACGAATACAATAATACAATACAATAATACCAATTTATATATGTGCACAAAAAATGCAAAAAACACACGTTGGATTAACATATAGGCCGAAGAGAGTTAATAGGGTAGAAGCAAATTGCGAAAACCACTTATAGCTGGACAGTCGGTGACTGTCTTATTCATAGTCGCCCTACAGTTCTGGAGATAGTTCGATGGAACTGATATCACTAGTTCCAAAGGCACCACCAGCACCCACTTTCCTAACCCTAGGTAATGTAAAACTTCGATTCCGTTTTCATATGAAATGTCCGCTTTTAAGGGTCAATAGCCGCACTTCGTTTAACTTCAGAGTAGTTTTATGGGTACCCTTTTTTTTGTATTTATATAATTTATTGCTTTCTACATGTATAACAATAACAAACATAAAGTCAACGTTTAACAGGCAGATGGCCCGCATTGTGTGGTACGGCCGCAAAGCATTGCTTCGCACAATAGAAGGCCACTCAGCCGGTCGTCTCGTTCCTCCTTCTCTCCAGTGACCTTAGGGATCTAATCAGCTTGGCTGAGGACTCCGCCGCCACCGTCCTCTGGTCCGACAGCAACAGCGGCACCAGCGTGTCCACTGTGATCGCTGACCCCGCTACCGCCTCCAGGGCGTCCCTCTCCTCGTCGTAACGGCGAAACTCAAAGAAGACGTGCCCCGCATCTTCGACGATTCCGGATCCACACTACAAGCAGCCGTCCTCCGTGTCGTGGCCAAACCTCTTAAGGTAACTGCGGAAGCAGCCATGACCGCTCAGCACCTGGGATAGGTAGGAGTCTACCTGCCCGTGCTTCCGCTCCATCCAAGCCTCTATGCTGGGAATCAGCCTATGGGTCCATCGTCCTTTAGGCGAGGCATCCCACCTGACCTGCCAGCTTGCGTAGTTCCTCCTTGTGGCATCCCTCTTGAGCTCAGCCTTGAGGACACCCTCGGGTCCTTAGTGCCCGCGAAGCGAGTTGCGCAGATCCGCCTTCTCCCGTACCAGCTCGCTTAGCGGCACTAAGCCGGCTAGAAAGCCATGTTATGATAGCCTTGATCGCTGCGTCCGCCTCCTCCTCCTTTGCAGTGCGCTCCTTCTCAACTACGACCACGGCTATATCATCGGCGAATCCCACGACTGTGGTGTCGCTAGGCATTAGGAGCCGCAGAACACCATCGTACATGGTGTTTCAACACGGAGCCCTGCGGAACTCCGGCTGAGACTTCGTATACCCTGGAACCCACGTCCGTGTCCACTGTCCAAAATTTCTCCCATTTTCCATCCTTCAGTTTGGCCAGCTGCTGTTGTAGGACATCTAATTCGCCTAGTTCGGCATCGGCTATCTTGGTTGTAGCTTCTTTAACTG